>PVJI01003354.1:0-125583 GCA_004026765.1 Micronycteris hirsuta
AGCCTGAGCTGCACGTCCGAGCCAGGCCGGCCAACGGGGCCATGGCATCTGCCTTGACCTCGGGCCCCTGCACCTGAGAGACAGGCAAAGCAGAGTCCTCCTCGCAGGGCAGGCTATCCTTTTTTGTAGAAACTTCTCTGTGCTGTTGGAGGGCTTTCCATTAACTGAGCTTTCCTATTCTGTTGATCTTAGTCTCTGGTGGCCAGCGAAGCGGTCCAGGCCATCAGGAGCACCAGTAAGGGTGCCAGGTACACGGGCAGCAGCGGCTCGGAAAGATGATGTATTTCTTCTCACGACCTTGGAGAACTGGGAGGTCCTCACAAAATCCGTGTGTTCTGTGTTTCTGTGTCAATTGAATTCTTTTCAATGGATTCTTTAAACAAGGGCACGTGTAAAACAATTAGACTAAAACAATTACAGATGGAAGCACCGTGGCCATGGCAGCACTGAACAAGCTATGTCAAGTGAGTATTTAAAAAAAAGAAGCCAAAATGATATTTAAGAAATCATGCTCATTGTTATAGAATTGGGATTATAGAATTGGCATCGCGCTAGTTGAGCGAAGCAGAAGAGGCCATAGAAGGTCAAAGGAATATGCAAGATGCCCAGGGCCACAAGGCTGACCATTATCCACGTCTAGGGACACCATTACATTAGTTGCTTTTCAGTGATAGCCTGTGCCCAAAAGTGTAGCCCATGGCTCACTGCAGCTGAATGCCGTTGGCTTGTATCACAGGGATGAGAATACATGAGTGACAAACTCCTAACACATATTTCAAATTCACTTATACTGGAAGCTCTTTACTGAGGGACTCCCTGGTACCCACAGGGGGATAACAGACAGTGATTTCACTCTTTTGAAGCTGGAGGGGGAGATGGGAGGCAATAACAGAACATAAACATGTCACCGAGTGTCACGAGCCTGCAGGCCGTACAGCCGGAGAGCAAAGCGTGGCTTTCGTTTCCTTAAATGGAGGGAGAAAATCAAAAGAAGAATAAGAAGTTGTGGCCTCTGAAAGGGATAGGAAATTCAAATTTCAGTGTTCCTGAATGAAGTTTTCTCTAAACACGGCCACGCTCATTCATTTGCATATTGTCCCTGACAGTGTCGTGACCGATGAGCTGGGTAGCTGTGATACGGACTCAGTGACCCACAAAGCCTAAAATACAGGGTCCGGGAGAAAGCAACGCCTGCTTACGTGTGTTTGGTAGGGTGACAATGTGGGTGTCATAACTTACAATTTTAATGTGAACATGTCACCTAAAATGTCACATGGTGTGCTTGACGGTGATGTTGTTATGTTCCAGAAGGACACACTTATGATTTTGTAATCAAAGACTTTGTAATTAAAAAAAAGAGGTGTTATTTGTGCCAGACCTTGTATTTACTATCTAGTCCTTTACAGAAAAGTTTTCCATCTCTGATGTAAACAATTACATAGTAAAGTAGAGTCTAATTCCATTGATAAGTGAAGAAAACAAAACAGGCTTATAGACTTGAGAATGCCTGCAGGGGAGAGAGGCTCCTTAGCAAACCTGGCCTGGGCAGGTGTCTCTCTGTAGGTGAAAGGGCTGGGAGACCTACCCAGTAAGTGGCTGCCAAACCAAAGTGAGGGGGAAATCAGGGAGAGGGAACAGCATGTGAAAAGGCCTAGAGACAGTACATTCAAAGTTCCAGAGTTTCCTTTAAGAGGTATGATCGACAGGGTTATAAAAACATACTCACATGGCCCTGGCTTGTGTAGCTCAGTGGATTGAGTGTGGGCTGCGAACCGAAGGGTTGCTGGTTCAATTCCCAGTCAGGGCACATGCCTGTGTTGCAGGCCAGGTCCCCAGTGAGGGCCATGTGAGAGGCAACCGTACATTGCTATTTCTCTCCCTCTCTTTCTTCCTCCCTTCCCCTCTCTTTAAAAATAAATACAATCTTTAAAAAAACACACACTCATACAAATAATCACATTCATATTATTTTCAATAAATTGCTTGGGCACCAGATGCCCTCCTAATAGAAAGTCCAGAAGCAGAAATTTCTTCATCCTTCTCAACATCCTCAAATTGTTGTAGGGCAAACTGAGGTCAGATTGGCCCACAGGGCACCTCTGTCTCTTGATGTCGCTGATCCACAGCTGCCTTTACTGACACAGGTCCCTGCTGTGTCACAGAAAAACCCCACAGCTTCGTTTCACAATTCGGAGCATTCCTGATTCCTATCCTCTTCTCTGCCATTGCTCCCCAAAACAGGACCTACGGTAGTGCCTCAGGGCTGGAGGAGCTCGGAGAGCCGCTTCCTGTTATGGTACAATCAGCCCCTCTCCACACATTCACTCATTCAGGGCCCATCTGTGTGTGTGTGTGTGTGTGTGTGTGAGAGAGAGAGAGAGAGAGAGAGAGAGAGAGAAAGGAGCATGGGAAAATTGAAAATATTGGTATCGGTTGTCAGACATATTTGCTGAATAAATGAATAACTAATCCACTATCGGTGGATATTTTTCAATATGATAAACAATGTTCCAGTAAACACCTTTGTATTGTATAATATTAGAAGCAAAAAGATCACTTTGCATATTCTATGGTCATCTACTTGGAAAACAGTAGAAAATTAACCAAAAGTATTAGCAACAATTAAAAATTCGGGTAAGATGGCTGACTGTGAGCTAAATATACTCGTATATGGATTCATTGTTAAAGCATATATGTGTGCGCAAACACAAATCTATATATGTTTAAAAACCTAGAAAACGTTACTACTGTACACTAAAAAAAGACAAAAGGAGAAAACTGTCATGTTTTTGAGTGGGAAAGCAATGTAAAAATGTGTCAGTTGTTCTAAATTAATTTGTGTATAAATCCCAATGAACACTTAAATGATTTTGAACTTCATTTGAAAGAATAAATTTGGTAGAAGAGCTTGTAGAATTCTGAAAAATAAGGCTAATAAGGGGGAATTCGCCCTGACCGGGTATTAAAACACATTAGAAACCTGTAGTAATTAAGGTAGTGTGGAACTGAGCCTGCAGGAGGCAGACGAAGATAGGAGGATAGTGAATACAGGAAGATATTCAACTATATGAGGAGATGCAGTATCTCATAAAGGAGGCAATTCTGACCAGTTAAGGATGTTAAGTTATTCAGTTGATAGGGTTGGGAAACCTGATAAGTTACTTAGAAAAAAAAAATAATGGGATTACTAACTTGTCTTTCTCCAAAATAAATTCCAAATAGGTAAAATATTTTCATATAAATGCTCTGTAATAAACCAAGTTAAAAGCTAAATAGCCAAATAAGAAGAACAAATTCTCCCTGTATTACACATGGCTAACAACATTAATGTTGCTTTTATAAACAATTTATAAGTTGGACCAAATAGGAATATGAGTAAGACAATGGATTAAAACTATTTAAACACGGACAATAAATGTACCAAACAAAATGTTCAATTCACTGGTAATCAAAGAAACATAAAACAAGACAATTTGATATTATTTTTTACCCATAAAACTGCCAGAAATGCAAAATTCCCATGGATGATGTGGGAGGGAGAAGTGGGCATATTCATACCTTGCTAGTGGAGGTGTGAGTTGGTTCAGTTCTTTCGCAGGCTATTTGGCAACATGTAGCATAGCTGTGAAAAGTACGTACTCTAATGCTAGCAATCTACTTCTTGGAAATAATATTCTAAAGGAACAAAGAAGCAATTATGTATAAACCAGGACAGTTGTTCATTACTCAGAAGTCAGAAAAACTTTAAAGGTCTCCAAATAAATATTTAACTCAATTTATATCCAGCATTACAGTGCAATGCTATAGGTTAGTTAAAAATGATTTGATTTGAATTCATCGATACATAAAGCTGGTCCTGATAGATGATGTTACAAAACAGACTGTATAGAATTATCTTATTTCTGTCAGAAAAACTAATGTAGACAATTTTAAAAATTAAGTTAAAATTGTAAAATTTTTTTTGGTTAAAGCCTGCACTGAGGGGAAAAAAGACAACAGTGTGTTGATGATGGAAGCAGGGGTGGGGACGAGGGCTGGGTACAGGTGGGCAGGTGGGGGGAGTGGAAATCCAGACAACTGTAACGGTGTTAACAATAAAAATAAAGAAAAAAGAAAGTGCTACAACGTTAATGGTGATGAACAGTTCTTGGTAAAGTAATTGGGTACTTTTAATTTTCTTCCATAACTTGTTTTCCTCCAATCTCCATTTTCAACCAGAAACTTAGGTAATTACTTAACAATCAGAAAAATGGTAAGCAATTTTCATTTTTAGGGAAAAAAACATTTTGTTAGTTAACATGAAACATCTGCATTTCAAAAATTGAGTGCTTTCTTCTTGCAGACTTGGCTCCCGGAGGTCCAGATGACTGGGTCTATGACTTGGGCATCAAATATTCCTTTACGGTTGAACTTCGAGATACGAGTGAACATGGATGGGTTCTTGCTGCTAAAGCGGCTGATGGAGCCCACTTGCACAGAGGCTCTTGCCGCTGTCTCTGAAATAGGGTGGCATGTCGTCAGGAACGTTTAATGCTCTTGATTTCTTCACTCTGCTCCCTCCCACACCTTAATGGACTGATTCCAACAAGGCCGTCTCGCGGTACTAGTTTAAGTTTCAATAGTTTTAATAAAAGGTTTTCCTATTCCTTGGTTTGTCAACGCACAAAATGTAATAAACAAATTCACAATTTTTTTCCTTTTTTTTTTTTAAGAAGCTAGGTACTGATCCCCGCCCCCTTGGATTCTGACGTCTGACTAGCCATCACAATTTTAATAACTAGTTTATCGCAAATTATTGGACCCTAAACAAAAAGAAAGGTTGTCAGAAGTACATTAAGGATTTTTCCTCCAAATTGTCAACAAACTTCTGCGTGTACCTTTAAGACAGGCCTAGACAATGGCCCAGAAATTGGACGGGTGTCAAAAACAGGACGATCGTCGCTCCAGCTCAGTGTTCATGAAACTTTGTTGAGCGAACGAATGAACTTACTTTCGACAACAAATGTGGCATTTACCGCACTTACAACAGCCGTTTATTTAAGGCATTATGTAATAACAGAACGAAACTCTTCCTCTTAAATGCACTTTCAATCGTGAACCTCAGAAACTCCCGGCCCCTGGCTTCCTCTGCAGCGAACTCTCACAAAGAGGAATTGATTCCGACCGCGCCCCGGGGCGGGGCGAGCGGAGGGCGTGTCCACGAAGGGGCGGGGCCTGCGTGTGACGACTAACTTGGAGGCCGGAAGCGGCCTAGGGGCACAGAAGACCCGGGCAAGCACTCGACTTCCGGCGACGTTTAGAGGACATCCTCCCCAGCGCTGACCGGCGATTCTTGGCCTTGTCTCACTGCCCATCCTCTCCTTGTTGTTTTTCCGTCCACGTCCTAGTCTCGCTTGACCCTGGCGAAGCGGCTGGCGAGTTCCGCTGCTCACCCGCCCCCGGGGCCCCTCGCCAGCCGAGGGCCGGTTCCGGGGAGCCGCACGCGCACCTCCTTGTCCGTGCCGTCGTCCTCCCGGGGCCAAGTCCGGGGACTGAGAGGCGTCTCCCCCGCTCCTCGGAGCGGTGGCGGCGGTGACAGCCCGGGACTGTGCTTGCGAAAGGAGCTCGGGGAGGAGGTACGCTTGAATTGCGTGACTTGGGGCGGGGATTGCTAGGGGTGTGGAGGGAAGGCCCGGAGTTGGGCTCCTGCCCCGCCTGGGACCCGCCGGAATTTTGAGCGCCTGGAGCATCCCACCCTTAAAACTGTGCAGTAGCTCCCTGTGCTCAGGCCTAGATTCTCTCCCTCGTTCTGGTTCTGGCGAGGTTGTGTAAGGGGACGGGGCGGATTCAAAAGGAATCAACGCTGGAGGTGCGCTTGGGGACCCTTGCGTGGGATTGGCGTTTGCATGCAACGAAGGGCTTCGGGATTGTAGTTTTAGGTGTACAACTCCCTCTTTACATATGCCACGCCTATTAGGGGAAGTATTGTATTTTACTTTTGTCTTTTGTCTTACCCACTTCCTGGCAGTGGTAACTTAACGACTCAGGCCCTCGGAGCTGAGGAGTGCTACTTGACCGTCTTCCCGCTCCCTAGGTAGATAGTTCTGGCAACTATGTATCAGAAACCGGGAAGGTGCTGCTTGACACGATCTGATGTATGGCGAAATGATTTGTGCAGCTGGACAATTATTAAGAGTCGATATTAGTTGAGTGATACTGGTAGGATCTTGTCTGCGGATCACTAGTAGTGTCAAGCTTTTCAGTTATTTAGCGAGATTTTCAGATAATTTGAACTAGTCTCTTCAGGGTTTTTTGTTTGCTTTTGAAGACACAATTTAAAAAGTTTGGAAAAGATCTTCACACCTCAAATTTTCCAAGTCCATAACATGCACAGTGAATACAAATGTGCTTATGCAGCACAGTCCACGCGTGGTCAGCAGACTCTAGTTCTGTAATATTTGAAAGTACTGGCTTTAGGACCTAAGCGAAAGTATTTTGGAGAGTTTTGTGAAAATAATCTGTAGAGTTTCAAGTAATTTACAATTTCTTAATGAAATATTTAGATTGTTACATGGCAGTTTCAACAAGAGACTGAGAATGTTGATGCAGGAATGTAGCAATTTTTGTCAGTAAAAATAGTTGCAGGGTGAACCTAAGACTGAATCTGGTAGAATCCAGTTTTATCAAATACATGCCTTTTACTGGCTTCCTAATGATTGGCGATTCGAAATTAACATTGCATATTTTAAGGTATGCAAATTAACCCAATTTCCATATCTATAAATTAAAATCCAACAGGTAGATGTTTTAATTTGTGTACAAGTTACCAGTGTTAATCTGTATGATCATATGTATTGGTTTTTACATATAGAAAGCAAAGGTGCTTGGCATATTTATTTGAAGAGTTAGTTTTCAGTGCCTGTTCATCTCTGCATCTGCCCCATACCCCACTCTCCTTGTCATAGAGAGTTGGAGCTGTTTCAGCAGATATTTGGTAGCAGCTGAAACAATAACAGGTGTTGATATATAAAGTGTCTGTTACTCCTTTTTTGGGAGGGAGGGGGTAGTTACAGTTCTGTTTACTTCCTTTTATAGTAACTGCCAGCATGGAATTTTTCTCTGCTCCTGTCTTCTGAACAAATTATGTTTTTCTGCGCAGTGCTACTACACTTTATTCATACCTGTGTAGTCAGGTTAGTAATGTCAGTTTTGTTCACAATTCAGCTTGGAATTGTTTTAGTTTATCTACTTCTTCTAAGCCATCTGCAAGATTGTTTTAGAAAGTTCTTTTTATTTTTTAATTTTTTTAAAGATTTATTTATTTATTTATTTTTAGAGAGAGGGGAAGGAAGGGAGAAGAGCAATGTATGGTTGCCTCTCACATGGCCCTCACTGGGGACCTGGCCCGCAACCCAGGCATGTGCCCCAACTGGGAATCTAACCGGGACCGCCTGGTTCCCAGCCCGCGCTCAATCCACTGAGCCACACCAGCCAGGCTAGAAAGTTCTTTTTAAAAAATTCTCCCAGACTACTCAGCAGATAAACTTTTTTCTGTCAACATATAAAAAAGTAAGTAGGAAGGGACTTTATTTTTTAACATAACCCTTTTTTGTTTTAGAACTTCAGTGGATAGGGATTTATTCTACTACCACTTAGTACATTTATGTGGTGTCAGTTGCTTGGTTATTTGACTGTTTACTAATATCACACTGCTGCTCATCAGATCATGCCTGCGTTTATGTTACTGGAAGGTGAGACCCCAAAAGAACGTGGTTAAGGATGGAAGTGAGCATCCTAGAACTGATACATGTTTTACAGACACGATTTCAGTAATTAGGCTTCAGAAATAATTGATTAAAAAGAGGCCCCCGTACATATTTTTCCTCAGCCATATTTATAGTGTGAGTTACAAACGTGTGATATTTGTAAATTTTGGGGGGCGGGGCAGACAGTGCCCATTTATTAAGACACTCTTTTGTTGTGTCTTAATGATGCAGACTTTGTCCCCTAGTTTTCTTTCCAATTGAAAAATATATAATAGCTTCTGATCTTTAGTTACTCTTATTAACCTGAAAACGGAGAGGAGAACTGGGAAGGTTACTTAGTAGACCTTCATGAGGGTCCCTCCAGCTTTGGTGACGCTGGTGTCGGGGAGAGACCTGATGATGGGAAGTGCGACAGCAACCAAAAAACAAAGAAAAATTTGAAAACAAAACTGGAGAGAAAACCTTCAGTCTCTGAGCTAGAGGAGTCTTTAATGTTTGCATTTTTATTTTATTTTATTTTATTTTATTTTATTTTATTTTATTTTATTTTATGTTTCTAACTTGTCTCATGTACTCTGAAGCATTTCCTTCTTATTGAACACTATTTAGATAGAAATTGAAAAAGTCCCCCAACCCAGTCACATTTGCATTTTATTCTGTTGTAATATTTATCTTGCTTCGTGGGCCCAAATTTTTAGGTTGAAAATTTTAATTAAGTCACATTAGTTGGTAACGTAGTTTTAAAGTAATTAATTTATTACCATATATAAGTAAATGCTTTCCTGGTGTATTTTAGATTACATGTACATATTTAGACAAACAGGATTGAAAGTATTACATCTTGTATACTTTGCAAGCATAAAGCATGTTATCTGTACAGAATCGTGAATGTTTCGGGAATAATAATTAAGTAACTTGTTGGCTACTGATGGAAGTTCCTGGATAGATAGTTCCAGATGATGATCTGATCAGAAGAATTCCTCTTTTTCTTTCTTTTTTTAGCTCTAGGACCTTCCTGTAATCTAGACCTGGTACTCAAACTCATTGCCATTTTAGGCAAGGTCTGTCACTGGAGAAAGGAGGAGAATACTCTCTACTTCTTTGCTGTTGCTGTTCTTTCTTAAGGTGGTAGAGTCAGTGGTAGCTAGAAGTCAAACTCCTGGGATAAGCAGAGTGTAGGTGACTCTCGAGCAGTTCTTTATGTCTGTCACTTGTAAAAGCAACTTTGTGTCTCTGAAGGAGCGGTTTCAGTGGCAGGAATGCAAGGAGAGGGCAACGTGGAATCCTCAGCCCTCGCCTGACGGTCTTGGCCACAGCAGTCCAGATCCTTTGAAGTCTTCAAAGCTGCTGTCAGGGATGGGGGGTTGGAGAGGAGCGGGGAGACTGCCCTTTCTAGCCCCAGGTCAGGGCTGGGGAGGACAGTGCTGATCCAGGCAACAGGTGTCGGAGCAGGAAGCCAGCGTGGGTGCCTGGAGGCCTCGGAAAAACCAGCCGGGAGGCCCCTGCTGTGGGAAACACTGCCATTGACTTGTTGGAAAGAGGGTGTGCTGGGAGTGAGGGCACCATGGGAATGGGCGGTTTGAGGACAGAACAACCATTTCAGCTGATGGTGGAGAGAAAAAATGTCAGGTTGGAGTTAGTTGTCTTTGAGGCAGCCTGCTGAGGTGTGTGACACTCTATACAATTTTTTAAAAATTTGAAATTTAAAGTTATTTTCTAACTTTGAATCACTAACAATTCATTGCTATTAAAATAATGATTATATAGTATTCTACATGAAAGAATGTAATGTTTTTCCAATTTAAAACTATCATATTGTATCACTTCATATTTTCCTCTTTGTTCTTTTGTCAAATATTGTCCTTACTCTTTGGGTCCTTTTAAAATGTGACCTGAAAAGAAGTATTTCACTGAAACAGACATTGTTAAAAAAATTTTTTTTTTAGTTTTGATTTGGTACTACTAAGATTTAATAATTTCTCAAGTGATGTGCCTTTACCTTGAAACACATTAAAAGAACATTTGTGAACTTCATAGAGACCAGTTTGTACCACATAGAACTCATGTTTTTAGCTGTCATTGTTTATTCCGGTAACTAATTTTGACTGCTAGTAAGATTTCAACTGATACTTAGATTGTGTAAAGTATAATAGTGTTTAGTGTTTTGTTTTTTTTCCTCTTGTGCAGTTCCTATAGTAGTGTACTCTTTAGGTTATCTTTGGTCTAGAATTTAGCATTGTTTTCTAACAGATAGCATACAACTTTTTCTGATATTTTCATTTTCAGGTGAATTACCTGATTACATATTTGGATAGTGCTTTATTATAGTTTTAGTTTTAATGTTTTATTTACTTCTGTAAAAAGTTTTTGTGATTTGTGTTCCTTGTTACTAGCAGTGGTAAAATAGCTGGTGTATTACTTTTAGTGCCTTTGACCTTCATGTCAATGCTGTATGGATTATAGAAACACCATCGTGTTTTCTAGTTATGGAGCTTGTTCTGTTTTGAAAGAAAGTCATCTTATCCTCATTGAATGTTTTTTGTGTGTATTTTTGGAAAATAAATACCTTTGATTACTGTTTTTCTTGACTACTGTAAGACAAAAAATATATAATTAAATAGTCTTCATTTTTCTCCCACACTGATTTTTAGAATATACCTAATGTCACTTAAATTGTAAATTCTCACCTGATTTTATTTTCCCATTTTTGACATGCTTTACTTTCCAGTTAACCAGTTGATGGAGAGTGATAGTGCAAACTTTTCCTTAAAAGATAGTTACTAAATCTTGAAATGACCTGCATAAGGAACTTAGAAACTAATTATTTTATAGTGTGTTTCCTGAGATTGAATGTACTATGACAGCTTAGCTGTGTGAGTAAAATCTTACTCATTTACTCTGCAGAAGAGGTAAAATTCTAGCCAACAGATTTCAAAGGTATAAATTGACAATGAAGCGTGTCTTAGAAAATAACTTCTGTTTGCCTATGACCTCTCCTATTCTTTTTTTTTATCCTGAAAAAAAAAAATCCCTTTTTTTTGCAGCGCTTTCTCCAGTTTTATCTACTAATAAGTTATGGGCTCAGTTATTTCAAATTGAGGAATTTTACAGTTTTGCCTCTTTTTTTTGGTTAAAGTAGTACAAAATGTCAAAAATTAGAAGGAAGGTCACAGTGGAGAACACGAAGACCATATCTGAAAGCACGTCGCGGAGACCCAGCGTGTTTGAGAGGCTCGGGCCCAGCACGGGGAGCGCGGCGGAGGTGAGTGGCCCGGCCGGCGCAGCCCCGCCCCTGAAGTCCTGCTGTGTGGCCTAGAACCGAGCTGGTCGGTGTGGGAATGGTGGTCGGGAAGAGGATCCAGGAGGAGGGTAGGGTTATGGGTTTTTCTTTTTTTTTTTGCCCTTTTGTTTTTATTTTTTGGGGAGTAATGTGTATCTCAGGTTAGCTGGAATTTTGATAGCATTTGTTTTAATTTTGTCCCACTAGCATCTGTTGTCCAGAAGTAAGTATGAATAAATAGGACACTGACATGGTGACATCTGTCTCTTAGACACAGTGCCGTAACTGGTTGAAGACTGGCAACTGCCTCTATGGAAACACATGTAGATTCGTGCACGGCCTTTCACCCCGGGGTAAAGGTTACAGCAGCAGTTACAGAAGGTAAATTGAGAACTTTGAATTGTTCGTATACAATTAGAAGATGGCTTATATAGTTTATCTAGTGAAATCTGAATTACAACCATGTATTTGATCAGGTTTTCTATTTTGGTGGTAGTCCTATTGATATGTGGTCAAAGAGCAACAGGATCCTTTTAGTTGTTAATCTCAACATTAATACAATGTTTGCTTTAAAATTAACTTATTTGGTTAATATTTACTTGTTTTGACAATAGATCTTTTTTATATGTGTGGCTTACTTCCTCCCTCCCCAATTATGTATTAAAATGCTGCTTAAGACAGAATTTTATTAAAATTTAAATAGGATATAATTTTAGCTTTTCAGAGGTTTTAAATTTAAATCTTAATGACAAAACATAAGCTAATGCAAGCTCTGAATGTTAAAATGCATTTTCTAAATCCTTATCACAGCGTATTAATGTATTTACATGAGGATAAATGTAATGCCTATTTAGAACATCATTTTGTCTTTAATAAAGGCAAAGCTAAATTAATCTTTCCTAATAAAGATCTTTTATTTTTCTTTCAATTTCCTCGTGATTTTGTTATAGTGTTTAAAGATGTATCATATGTTAAGATTGTCAGAAAAAGAATTCAAATTTGATTGATAAAGAAATAATTTACCTAATTCTAAAATTGGATGTGTGCTGATTGATTGCTTTGGCTACAGGAATAGTTTAAAAATTGAAATTAGCATTTGGAGATTTTTTAAATTGGGTATATTTCTTTTGTTTGTATAGATTTTGAAGTTTAATAGAATTTAAAATTCAAACCTTTAACATTAACTTACTTTCTATTCACTGAAATGTTGTATGTTTTAGTTCACTTGTGATGCTGGTGATGCCGAATACTGTCTTACTTGTATTAGATTGTCGTTTGTCTTCTCTGTTGCTGATAGGAAATTAGTCTTCGTAAGTTTAATTACCTGTATAAACCATACCTGAGAAACTATTTCAGTAATTTTAATGTTTTGTTTATATTATTACACATTTTTAATACATGCTTTAATTCATCTTCAAAATTTATTATTAACTGATGCAAAAATTTTTTAAAGATTTTATTTATTTGTTTTTAGACAGAGGGAAAGGAGGGAGAAAGAGAGGGCGACAACGTGGTTGCCTCTCACGTGCCCCCTAGTAGGGACCCAGCCCACAACCAAGGCATATGCCCCGACTAGGAATCAAACCTGTGACCCTTTGGTTCACACTCAATCCACTGAGCCACACCAGCCAGGGCTCTGCAAATATGTTCTTATAAAATGATATATAAATACAGATTTTGCTGTTTTGTTTTGGGTTTTGTTTTGTTTTTGTTTTAAAGGTCCCCAGAAAGACCTACAGGGGATCTCAGGGAAAGAATGAAGAACAAGCGCCAGGATGTGGACGCTGAGCCACCCAAACGCAGCGCGGAGGAGTCGTCCTCCCCTGTCAGGGTAGGAGTGAGTTCCTGCAGTACAGTTACATTCCAGTAGTGACCTGTCATTTATGTTCCATTTTAAATATTACCTTGTGCGTGAGTATACATATGGTGAATGTGCAAAATTGCAGAGTGATGTTCTACACAGATAATATAATTCCAAGGGGAAAAGGCCTCTGGCAAAACTCCTTATTCTCTTGGCAGAAGTGAAGATGAAGGGAATTCAGTGGTCGAGCTCAAGCTGGGCTTCTCGGGGTTTCTTTCCCTGGGTGGGCGTCAGGAGTGTCCAAACATGTTCTTAGGCTCTCAGAGTTCAGCCAGCCTGTAAATCCTGCCTGCTTCCTGAATGGTCGGAGCGGCTTAGAGTAGGACGCTTTGAAATGAAGACCCCGAAAGCAAAGCCTGATGGGGGCAGAGACTGAAGCAGACACCGCAGGTAAAGGAGAGCCTGCGTGACAGCGCACTTAGTGATGCCCTTCCTGGTGGTTGAGCCAAAGGAGAGATGCAATTTGTGATGCGGTTTATTGAATAAAAGGAAACAGGTGTTTGTCAGGAGTGGAAGTCTTTCCCAGAGCTATTTTTTTTTCAAGGGATTTATTCTAACAGATTTATTGAGATATAATTCACATACAGTACAATTCACCCATTTAAAGTACACACTTTGGTGATTTTTTGTGCATTCATGGTCAGGCGACCACCACCACAGTCAGTTTTGGAACATTTCATGCCCTCTAGAAGATGCTCCATACCCCTTAGCAGTCATCCCCTTCCCCACAGATGGACCAGGAGTCCTAGGCTGCCGCTGGCCCACTCACTGTCACTGTGGACTTGCCTGTCTCAGATAGGTTATCTAAGTGCACTCATGCAGGTGTGGCTTTTGTAACCAGCTTCCTCCACTTAGCGTAGTGTTTTCAAGGGTCATGAAAGATTATAGAGTGTATCCGTATTTTACTCCTTGTTTTGGCCAAATAATAGTCCATTGTATTGATATCTCACATTTTGTTTATTCATTCATCAGTTGATCATTTGGTTTCAAAATAGGGAAAGCCTCTCCTTGGAAAGCATTTATAAAATTGTTAAATGAGTTTAGTTTATCTTAATTTAGGTGTGTAGAAAAATGCTGTTATGTTACAGTGTGTGACAAGTCTTAGATCAGCAGTTACCATGCTTGGTGTATTCCTTATTAGTAACTTGTTAAAGTCACAGATCCGTGTGCATTTTATCCATTTTAAACAGTCTTCTACCCTGTGATTTTCACATAGTATACTTTGTATGTGATTATACGTAGAATACTATCAAGTGCTTATTAAAGTATTAGATTTGCAATATGTATTTTAAAATCTTATTACTCCTTACATTTACTGCGTCTTTGTTCTGTAGTAAAATAGATGCAGTGTGTCTTTTTATTGTGGTGCTGCACTAAAACTGGTCACCTCCTGTGCTTAGTAGTCAGTGATTATTTACAGAACTGATTCTTTAACGAAACAAAATGAATGAAGTTAGAAATAGTTTCTATTGCAGTAACCATCTCATACAATTAAAAAATGTATAGTAACTTGCATATATGTATGTACTTTTTAGAAAGAATCTTCAAGAGGGAGACATAGGGAAAAGGAAGACATAAAAATTACCAAGGAGAGAACTCCAGAAAGTGAAGAGGAAAATGTAGAATGGGAAACTAATAGAGATGGTGAGTTTCAAAAATCCTTGTTTTTATAGTCAATTTATTGATTATTCATGTTGCAGACTTTTTGTGGGCTTCAAAGCACTTTTCAACTGTGATCTGCCTGTTTGTTTAGAATCATCTTATTGTCTTGTTTCTGCCTTATTGAGGTATAAGGCAGAAAGTGGCCTTTAGTGACAGAATAAAGGTAGAAAAAGCTGTTCAACTTCTTCATCCTTTTTCCTTTCTACAACTTCATTGTGTAACATCACAAGTTGTTAGAATTTTAGTGCATTTGTAAATCTTTTCCTCAATGTCAGAGTTAAAAATGCAATCTAAATTTATATTTGTATTTTTCACAATATTAAAAGATTAAAAATTTTTAAAGACCTGGGAAAATTATGTCCAGGGAATTGTTGACTTTCATCATTCAAAAGAGATTCAAATCCGATGCTAATTGAGACTTTGAATTTGTTTATGAAAAATTAGCAAAATCATCTTTGAGTCATTGTCTTTACAAATAAGCATTTATTTTCCACACAATGAATGTTCTTTCTTCTTCACTTCTACGGCCTTCTGGAAGGTGAGCACTATAGACTCACACTACCAGATATAGAGAAAAGGAGCTCATTTGTTGAATACGTTGGATGTGCTGGGCATTTTAATATAATTTGTGTAATTACCTCATTAATACAATAGCTTTGCTATGCTACTTATATATGACATGACTAAAGAGTTTAAGAATGTAAGCAACTTCTTAGCGGTATGACCAGGGGTTACAAATTATAGCTTGTGGGGCAGCCAGCACCTCTTTTTTGCAAATAAAACTTTATTGGAATACAGCCGTACGCATCAGGTTACATATTTCTCTGTGGCTGCTTTAGTTAGAGCTGCCATTGATGAGTTGGCTACTTGTGATGGCCAAGAGCCTGCAAGTCCAGTGTAGTTGTTCCTCTGCTTAAGAACAGTCTCTGAAAACTCACACAGACTAGTACTTGAATTGTACCCTAAATGCCTCTTCAGTCATTTGAACACCGGTACCTTTTAAGGAAATTCATACCATCTTTGAATGGCATTATCTGTTGAAGAGTGTTCTGAGAACAAAAAGAAAACTTACCTCTGAGTAGTTCATTGGAATTTCATAAGCCAATCTAATACCTCTTACAAAATAGTTGTAAATGCATTTATGTTCCGTTGTGGTTGATTAGTTAATATATTGAAACAATATATTACAAACCTTGACTGTCAAGATTGGATAGTTAACTTTTCCTACATAGTAAAGGATTAACTCTTAATGTACTCAATATTCTTTTCATTGTAATTATTTTTGGATAAAAAAAATCTGAAATATGTTAGAAACCTCCTGTCTTTAAAAATAAAAGTTTCTCTATCTCTCTTACAATAATGCATGCTTATGGTTGAAAATTTAAAAGGTTCAGAAAAGCCTAAATCAGTGTTCTCCATGTTTTTGTAGTAGTTAATTGAAAACCTCTGAGATCTCTAGTCCCTTCGCGTGTGCTGCTTGCTGCCTACCACTCAGAGGTGATGGGACTCTTTGTCTACAAGCTCCCTCAGCTTTCTGCCCTGCACACCTACAGACTAGTTTTTCATTCCCACCTAAATGTTTTCATTTCCCTTTTGTTCTCAGAGGCCTCCCTCCTGCTGTGTGAGACTCTAGTCCCCTGTGTTCTGCATCTGATTTCTTCTCCCTCTACAGTCTTCTGTATTTATTATACATCTGTCTTGACATTTTCTCCTCCCGTGTTGCTTTTACCCATCACCCTGCTTGTCCCCACTTTGCAGCTAAACTCTGAAGGAGTTCCGTGCCCCGCTGTCTCCTTTTCCCCGCATACTTACTCAGTTTTCTGGCCCACGTCTTCCCTAGATTTGTTCTCCAAGGTCCCTGATAACTTCCCCTTTGCCAAATAAATGGAGACACTCTGGTGTCCATCTTCCGAAACCTTTCTGCAGTCTGACACATCCGAGAGTCTCTGTCTTCTTGAAGTCCTTCCCCCGTGGCTCCCCTCTGCCACCCTCGGGTCTTCTGCTCCCTGCCCGGGCCTCTCTCCGAACTGTTGATTGCCAGAACTTTATTCTAGGCGATCGTCTAAAAAATACTAAAGTGATTTTATTGCAAGAACCTGTTATTTATTCAGTTCTTTGAAAATGTGAGTAAATGTCATTTATAGTGGTTTCACTTACAGAGTATTCACGTGGCTATTTATGTTTTTTCTTTTTTTTAAGATTTTATTTATTTATTTTCAGAGAGAGGAGAAGGGAGGGAGAAAGAACAATGTATGGTTGCCTCTCACATGGCCCTCACTGGGGACCTGGCCTGCAACCCAGGCATGTGCCCTGACTGGGAATCGAACCGGGACCCTCTGGTTCCCAGCCCGCACTCAATCCACTGAGCTACACCAGCCGGGCTATTTATGTTTTTTCTTGATTGAAACTGACAGGATTTGAAAATTGTGTACCTTTTGGTATCTTTAATGCTTAGAATTGGTTTCTAAGTGTTTTAATTTTATCTTTTAAAAATCCCATTTCCTAACCAAAACTCATCCCCCAACTACCCAAAATTACTCCGAGAAAACACAGGAACCTTAAAAAATTTGGCTTTTTGTAAATCAGCCATATTGGTTTGAATCCTTTATAGAAACAGTATATATTTCATTTATCTTTTAGAAGTATGTTAATCTAATAAAAGCCTCTACATTTTAATTTATATAAAAATTAATTGAAGAGATTCTGTAGTTTTTGATATAGATAATTATGATAGCTTCTGACAAGTAATGGGATTTTTATTTTAAAGATTCTGACAATGGAGATATTAATTATGATTATGTTCATGAGTTGTCATTGGAAATGAAGCGTCAGAAGATACAGAGGGAATTAATGAAGCTGGAACAAGAAAACATGGAGAAGAGAGAAGAAATTATTATTAAAAAGGAGGTGTGCTATTTATTGAAATGTATGTTAGTTAACTGACATCAACATGGATATTTATCAGAACTCATTAGCTACTTGCTACATCTTAAATTGTATTAGGATATTGATATGTATTGGTCAACTTGCTGCATATCAGTCACTTCATATATGTATTAATCATTTGATCTATTAGATAAGTAGGAAGTCTTGTTCCTGCTGAACAGAACTGAGGTTCTGTTGCCTGGAGTGACCAGCTAATGTAAAGTGGGATTGGATTATGCGTACGTCTGTTGTTTAGGCCTCTGCTACTTCTAGAATACTCGAGTCATTTCTAGAGAGAGAGAATTTATTGGAATATAATTTGTGATTTTTTTAAGAAGATTTTGAAAGTTCCTAACTTTAGTTTGTTTTATTGGTGTGAGTGTCATTAGGCAAAAAGCACAGGTTCAGAAGTCAGACGACTGTCAGTACGTGACTGTGGTAACCACAGTGAACACTTCATCTAAATTTCGGGGTGATTTAAAAACACAGGCTTTGTTGCCTGATTGTTCCAGCCCTGAGGGAAGTCTCTGAACTGACTTACTGAATGTTTTTGAAAGGTCTCACCAGAAGTGGTTCGATCAAAGTTATCTCCGTCACCTTCTCTGAGGAAGTCTAGCAAGTCTCCGAAGCGGAAATCAAGCCCTAAGTCGTCGTCTTCGTCCAGCAAGAAGGACAAGAAGACGGCTGCGGTGTCCTCTCCCTTGCTGGACCAGCAGAGGTCAGTGGGCCGGTGAACGGGCCGGAAGGAACAGCTCTTTCCGAAGTGACTTGGAAGGATTAGCAGGTTACAGAGGGGACTTTTAATACTGTCAGGGTTGAATGTAAGCTACTTTTCTTAAAAAAAAACCTGAAACGTTTCCATTTAAAAATAACAATTTTTAAAAAGTCTGTCATGTTCGCATGTACTTAAGAAATTTTTCTTTTTTAAGAGATGAGCCATAACATACATTTCCTGTTTTTCCCTCTTGAATTTGGTTTTTGTGATATTGTGTCATACTGTCATAATGTGAATTATTTTACAATATATAGCAGTAGTTGTCATCTGTTTAATCTTACTACTGCAAATGTATTATAACCTTCCTTCTGCAGCTTTGTCACTTAAAGTTTTACACTTATCTGCATTGATATATGTAGCCTTAGGTTTTCAGTATTTATACTATATACTTATTTACTTCGTTGAACATTTACGTTGTTTCTAGTTTTTAACTAGTAGAAATTATGTATAATTGTCTCTGTGCACATGACCAAGAGGTTAAATTCTTTATAGTGTATACACAGCAGTAATAATATATTATTTAGCTCTCTTGTAGTAGCCAGCGGTGGATATAAAAACAGAAATATTTAAATATTATTACATTGCAGGAGTAAGATTAAGGCAGGAGACACTTTTTCTTTTAATGTCCCTCTGTACTATTTAAATATTAATTAAAGTACATACACTAATTTTATTTAAGAATAAAAAACTAAATAAAAATCTCTTCCCAACTTTTGACCAGTCAGCAAACTTTGCCTATCTGAACCCGTAGTGAAACTCAGATTTCACTCCTTCCTTCTGGTTTCTGGAGGCTTCGACGCTACCTCAGATTCCAGGCACATTTTGCCTCGATGATTGAATCCGCTGACTGTGCTGACGTTGTCTAGTGTCTACTTCCCACACATTCGGGTGCCCCAACGCTTATTTTATGGGTGTTGTAAGAGAACTCCAAGTAATTTATTTCATCATTGGAAAACTAAGTGATTTTCCATCCTCTTAAATGCAGATTTTTTAGAATGACAAACTTTGATATTTCAGCCATGTTTTTATCCAGTGTTCTTTTTTACCCTTCCGTATTACATTCTTTAATGTCTAGCTCAAATTTTATCTCTTCTGTTTTCTAATTTCTCCTTATTAAACATGATTTTGTATATCAGGTTTTATTTGTACTGCTCAAATTTTATCTCTTCTGTTTTCTAATTTCTCCTTATTAAACATGATTTTGTATATCAGGTTTTATTAGTTGTTGTTTGCCCTGTATTTTAGCTGAGACATACTAATTTTACACCTCTGTTAAATTCTAGTGCCTTGTAGATGGGAACCTCGATGGTTCATGTCCTGTCTCCCCGTAGCACCTGCTTTGCAGAGCTTTGCGTCTTAATCAGTCGCTCTGCAGAGTTGGCTTGATCTTCTCCTTTGCGCCGGAATTCTATAAATGTTGCAAGGGACATGGAAGAAGTTGAACTGCAGAGCATGCACTTCACCCCCACCTGCTCTGTGCCCCCTTGGCTGAGCAATTATTAACTTTCCCTGAGTTCTGTTCGTGTCCCCCCCAAAAAACAGTGTACCCGAGATACTCTTTTTTCATTGTCTTATTCTGTTTATAAAATCTTTGCAATTGAATCTCTCCATAGAAAGTTTTGGTAACTATTTTGATGAGGGGTTAGTTTCATCCTGTTCTATTTCCTGAAGTCTTCTCTTATTGCTTTATTAGTACCTCACTTATCTTTTGGAGAATATTTAGGTTAAATAATTACCTACATTGATTTAGCTATGCTATTTCCTGTATTCTGCAATGTTGTTGACTATTAATTTGATAATGGAAACAGGAGGATCTGGAAAACAGTACATTTTAGGTACAAAGGAAACATTGAATTGCCTGTACCATTTCTTTAGTCCTGTAGTTTCTTAGCTTCACTTCTGAGCCATACAATAAACTGTTTGAAGACATGTTACACCACAAGTAAGGGTTAGAATTTCATTTAAAAATCAGTGGGGTGTCACAGCCAGTGCCCATGAGTCACCTGAGGTGACAATCAGGCAAACACACTGTTTGCTCTTCGTCTTCCATGGTTACCATACTGAGGAGGCAGAGGCGACTACAAACCAATTAAAACTGACCCCTCTCCCTGAGAGCTGGTGGTTCCCTCCAACTCCACTGTGAGACGCCGCCTGACAGCGAGCGCTGTGTTGGCGGGGCAGGTACAGGGGCTTGGACTCAGCCAGCGCCGTCGGTTCCGGCCGTCCACATTGTTCCTCTCTTTTTTTTTTTAAGTATTATTTCTTTGCTCATTTCTCTGTTGTCTAGATACTGATTATTAGTATACAAAATAATCAAAGGCAAGTTATTGAAAGGAATGCTACCATTTTTTAAATGTGCTTTGTTAAAATGAAAAAAAATCTATTAGACCTTCCAAAAGTATTTGGACCTCTAATGATAGCTTTGTGTTATTCCAGGAATTCAAAAAGCAACCAAAGTAAGAAAAAAGGACCTCGCACTCCTAGCCCGCCTCCTCCTATACAGGAAGATATTTCTCTGGGGAAGAAATACAAAGAAAAGTATAAAGTAAAAGACAGGATAGAAGAAAAACCAAGGGATGGGAAGGACAGAGGACGGGATTTTGAAAGACAACGAGAAAAACGAGACAAGCCCAGGTGAGTAAGTAGGATTCTGTGTTTTTTAACAATCTTCTTTTGTGGAATCTAAAGTACTTTTCAGAAGCTTTTAGGCATTACTGCGATGGATTTTTCTTTTTTAGTGTTATTAAATTGTGTATGTATATTTAATAGTTTCTATATTGAATTATGGATAATTCAATAAACATTATCTTAAAATGTTTTATTGTGATTAAAAGAACAAAATTCCCAGTCTTCATTTTTCAGTGTATAGTTCAGTCAGTGTGTGGTTTATTTGCGTTGTCACGAAACATATCTCCAGAACTTGTTCGTCTTGCACATCTGAAACTCAGGACCCAGGAAACAACTCCCTTCCCCTCTCCCCTGGCCCCCAGCTCCTCAGCCTCTGGTAACCGGAATCTGACCACGTTAGATACTTCATATGAACGGAATCATTTTGTCTTTTTGTGACTGGCTTATTTCACTTGGCGTAATGTCTTCAGGGTCCATCTGGGCTGCAATGTGGGACAGGATTGCCCTCCTTTGGAGAGCTGAGTGACACTCTGTCGTCTGTATTGACCACATCTGTGCCTCCACTTACCTGTCCGTGGACACGTGCGCGGCTTCTGACTCTGCACGGTTGTGAATAGTGCTGTTTCGAACACGGCGTAATGTGTCGATTGGTTTTTCTGGTTCACAAGGTCTACGAAATGCTTACAGATTTGATAGGGATGTTTTGTCCTTATTAGGTTTTTTAAATTTGTTTTCACATTTTTTCGTGAAAATAGTATTTCCTCAAGGACAAAATCAGACTCTTTAGAGTTCTCTGTGTCTGACTTTTGAGTTGTAGCGTAAGGGAAAGTGCATGAGCCTTGAACTCACAGGAGCTTGTTCCCTGGCTCTGCCAGTCACTTGATGTGAGACCCTGAGGACGTGACTTGTTTGCCCCGGGCCTGTGTGTCCAGCTGTAACATACGCAGGGCATGGCCTCAGGTTGAGGTGCGGATTAAATGAGATAAAGCTTTAAAAGATGAGCAAGTGCTCGGTAAGTATGCCCTGCATCTTTCTACTTTAGTAATGAATTGCAACATGGTAACAAGTCCAGGGGGCGGAATTATTCACACTTTCAGCTTTAACTTTTACATGCGGGTTTCGTTTGGGGAAAAGACTGTCCCCCGGCGTGTTCTTCATCGGTGCTGTTTGCCTCGTAGGTCGGCCTCCCCCGCCGGACAGCACCGCTCCCCCGTGTCGTCCAGACACCACTCGTCCTCCTCGCGCTCCGGGTCCTCGGTCCAGAGGCACTCCCTCTCGCCGCGTCGGAAGAGGACCCCCTCGCCGTCTTACCAGAGGACCCTGACTCCGCCGTTACGGCGGTCCGCGTCGCCGTACCCCTCCTCGCACGCCCTGCCCTCCCCGCAGAGGAAGCCGAGCCCGCCGCGGCAGCGCTCGCCCCCGCGCGAGAAGGGGCGGCACGAGCACGAGCGCGCCTCGCAGGCGCACGACCGGCGGCACGAGCGCAGGGAGGGTATGCGCCTGCGCCGCGTCTTCGCTTTTGTCTTGGCTGTTCGCGCGATGGTTTTTAATTTAAAACGTGGATGTTCAGATGTGTTACAATTAGGGGTCGACGAGAACTGTTATATTAAATCTTCTGTAACAGAGGCGAGTTCTCGGAGTGCTTAATGACACGGGAGTGTAAGCTGTTAAAATACAGGATCTGGCCCAAGTAATGCCCCTTTTTTATTCCAGAAAAATCTTTTATGTACAAAATCATAAACGTGTAATGCTGTAATATAACAGTGTCACACTCAAACACACCATGTGACATTCTAGGTGGAATGCTGAAATTGCTGCCTGTCCCGTGGGAGGCAGCCCCGTACCCCACCAGCCACACTTGGTGGCGGCACTTTTGCTGGGCCCTGTCAGCATAAGTAGGCATTTGTATGTGCGCTGAGTCGCTGTTGCCTTTCAGATGTTTTACTTGAGTGCATCTTTCTCATTGCTTAGTTCTTTAAAAAGGAATAAAAAGGAGGAGGTGTGGGAAAGAGAGGCAGCAAAGCAGAGGTTGGAGGCACTGCAGGTGTTTTGATAAAGAGGTGAGAGTTGGAGGAACATTCAAGGGTCAGTGCACATCATGTGATCAGGTTTTCAGGTGTAACTTAAGGAAGTAAAGTAACCAAAGACATTTCCTGTCTGGATCCCTGAGAATTAACTTTGGATTGGCTCTACCCTGTTCAAGCTGAGATGCTATTGTAACCTGACAGTAGGGTCTAGAATCTCTCATTTGCTGTCCCTGTACTTCCTGTATTGGCTTCTTGTCTTTGCTTATTTACCTTGACAGGTTTTTCCTCCAACTCCTCCTAAGTTAGTTTTTGAACATAATGGCAGCTCAGGAGATACTTGCTTACTTGCCACATTTCTCTTTAATATGCATGTTAAGAGCCTGTCTGTGAGTATAGTGTAGCAGTTTCCCATGAAACATGTTTAACTTAGTTATTATTCTTTCCTATTAACAGTGAAAGCAATAATTAATAAAGATTTTGTTTATTTATTTTTAGAGAGAGAAGGGAGGGAGAAAGAGGGGGAGAGAAGCATCAGTGTGTGGTTGCGTCTTGCACACACACCCCCACTGGCGGAGCCGGCTGACTGGGAATCGGACTGGTGACCCTTTGGTTTGCAGTCTGGCACTCAGTCCACTGAGCCACACCAGCCAGGGTGAAGTTTTTTTATTCAAGGAAATGATGGATGCATAGGGACCAGAGAGAGCACCCATTTTCTAGAATGGTCTCTATGTACCTGGTTTGAGAACCAGATCCGCGCACATCGGTATTTATGGAACATCGGTACGATGGAAAAATTCTCTTACACCTATCCGTTAATTTTAATAGGAGATTAGCAACTAGAGTTGGCCAGGAATATAGTATTCATTCAGTGACTACTCACTGAGTAAAAACTCTTCGTTATTTCAAAACATAATTATTAAGCTGCCTAATGAAGAGGAATAGTGTGCAGTCGAGTGTTTTTAGGATTGCTGTTTTTGTGGTAAGAGTGGCTTGTATTATAGGAAGAATCCGTATGTGTAGGTTCTTTTTGAGGGGGACATTTCTTTAACCTTCCATGCAAGAGATGTATATGCTTCTCTACTTGGATGTCATTCCTGAAATAAGAGTAATGTTAGTGGAAGAATAGGGAGGCAGGTAAAGAACAAAATGTAGTCCTTAGATATGTTTGCACAAACAGGTGGGGCATCATGAGAAAAGTACTAAGTGAACATATTCTTAGGCACCGTGGGTGTTGGAGCAGGACTAGAGAGAAGTAACAGATATTCACAAGAAGGGATAGAAACATGCCGGATCCTTGCCTAATGCCTCTGTCCTTAAATGGCATTGATGGACATAGGCATCTGGACCCAGGACTTGGCAGGGCAGATAAGTTGTTGACGTGAGAATCTGGAGGGTATGTGGGTACTGGGTCTTTGGGTGCTTGGAAGAGTCTGTGGACTGAGCCCCTGGAGACACAGTGGGGCGGGGTGGGGGGCGGCGCGGTGGATCAATGGTGGCCTGGACCTGAGGCTGCCGCAGAGCCTGAAGGGGCCTGCGGTCTGGAGGCAGCGCCAGAGCAGCCCCCGGAGGAGCCCGGTGTTTAAAAAGGCGATGTTTGTTCTTTGAGTTCTCTTGTTAATTCTTTGATTCACGTCAGCTTATGCTGTAATCCCCTGTGTCTATCCTGGACACATCTAAAGACTGGTTTCTAATCTTTGCAAGTTCCCAGGAGGTATAGGGTTAACTAAGCCATTTTAAATTCTGGCTCTCTATTTCTTCATTTATACAATGATAAATTTGGATTAAATAATCAGATTCATTCCAGCTTTTTAATAATTAAAATTGCTAATTTATTTTTCTGTGAAATCTTACAAAACGCTTTAAGTAGTGGAGTTTAAAAGACATGAGTGTGGTTCCAGTAAATAGAAGAGAGAAAACCAGCATCTGTTTGCCAGCCAGCTCCCTCACTGTGGGCCACTCCAGGGGCTTGACCCTGCCAGGGGAGGTCAGGTGTGGCCCAGCCCGTCCTGAGGTCTGCGGGGAAGTGGGAGGCTCTCTCCCAGAGTTCCTGAAGAGGAAGCCATCATTGACAAGAGGTCGACTTTTTAAGTAGGGGTAACTTGGGGCAGGGGAAGATCTTATTTAGAGTTTATCCAATTAAAGCAATTATCTAAGTGTTAGTGAAATTACCTTTGGAACTTTAGCTTTTGGATGGATTTAGTTTTCTCCTTTTGTTTTCTGCGAAGAACACGAATTACCATTGTAATGAAATCTCAAAAGCTCCTTATTAAATACATTGTTTAGTTTCCCAAAATTTTATAGAAGGAATTACATTTGATTTCCAAAATTGCATTGCAGAGACCAGAGGCAAAAGGGACAGAGAGAAGGACGCGAGAGAAGAGCGGGAATACGAGCAGGAGCAAGGCTCTTCCCGGGACCACAGGGAAGACCGGGAGCCGCGCGATGTTCGGGATCGAAGAGACACTCGAGACCGAAGGGAACTGAGAGACTCCAGGGACCTCCGGGACTCCCGGGAGATGCGGGACTATAGCAGGGAGGCCAAGGAGAGCCGGGACCCCAGAGACTCGCGCTCCGCTCGGGACGCCCATGACTACAGGGACCGGGAAGGTCGGGACGCTCATCGGAAGGAGGACGCCTATCCGGAGGAATCCCGAAGTTACGGCAGAAACCATTTGAGAGAGGAGAGTTCTCGCGTGGAATTACGGAGCGACTCCAGAAATGAATCTCGGAGTGAAATGAGGATGGGCAGGAGTCGGGGGAGAGGCCCAGAGCTGCCTGAAAAGGGTAAGGCTTTGACTTCTCTGCTAACGGCGTCTTGTTTGCTTATGTAGAAATTGTTGCATCTCCCAAGATTTCTTTTTTTTTTTTTAAGATTTTATTTATTTATTTGTTTTTAGAGAGAGGGGAAGGGAGGGAGAAAGAAAGGGAGAGAAACAGCAATGTGCAGTTGCCTCTCACGTGGCCCCCACTGGGGACCCGCAACCCAGGCATGTGCCCTGACTGGGAATCGAACTGGGACCCCCTGGTTCCCAGCCTGCGCTCAATCCACTGAGCTACACCAGCCAGGGCCCGAGATTTCTTTTCTAAATGTGTTATTCCTACTTTCATTATCATTATTGTTAAAGTAGTTTTCAGTTCATTGAATTTGTGAACTTTCCTATGAATTCAGAATAGGAATTGTGAACTTAGGTAGCAAGAGGTGAGCAGGCCTGACCGAGACCCTTGTTAAATCACGTCGTGCCTCCAGTCTTGGTGAATGTGAAACACTCAGAAAACTGCCACCAGGCCAAAAAAAGACTCAAAAGGAAGTAATTTCTAATAAACAAGGATGTGCGTGAGAGATAAAATTAGCATTAAAGTGGGATTAAAAGAGTGGGCTTTCAAAATCGATGATGTCAGAAATGACCAATTTGTGTGTTCGTCAGTATTTGTACTCACTCGAAACCTCATCAGATGATCACATTTCAGGATCCTGAGCCATTTTTGTTATTTTCCCCTAAAAAAGCATTTGTCACACCCAGTAACTGCGTACCTGAACGTATTGGACTATCTCCAAGCCGCTTGGATGGAATTAGCTCTGACCTCTCCTTTCTTCCACCCGCCTTTCTCCCCTTCCCCGGAACACCGCTGCACGGTCTGACCTGTTACTCTTTCCTTTGGTCTGTTGGTCTGTCTCGTCAATATTACTCTTCATGTTAAGCTGAAGGCCCCTCACCTTCTCTGTCGTAGTTGTCTTGGCTTTTCTTGGGGGACTGTTGGGGAGATGCAGTTTCAAGCCGGTGCATTCCCAGCGCTGTCCTTGCATCCAGAAGCCGTCTGCAGTCCAGCCACACAGAGTGGGGACGGGGCGCGGGGGAGGCCACTGAGTGCTTTTGTGGCTTTGTTCCCCTCCGGGGTCACGGTCTCACCTCTGTATCACCACCCCTGCCACTGGGCTCAGCTGAAGCCTGTGCCTGCCACTGGGGCGGGGGGGGGGGGGGGGGGGGGGGGGGGGGGGGGGGGGGGGGGGGGTGTGGGGGAAGCGCTTCTGTCTCTCCAGTTCTCCGGCTGCGGGAAATGTGTGCAGTGGACCTGCACCCCCACAGACGCTGCTTCTGCAGCCGCTGCCAGCTCTGAGAGTCTTGCTGGCTGTGTTTTCCTGTAGGCAGGGGCACCGCCACAGCGGCTGCCTGACAGCCTCGGCCACGCCTCCGCGCTCCCTGTCTGCCCAGGTCTCTGGGTTCCGAGTGAACCAGCCCACTCCAGCAGGAGTGCTTGCCCCCTCCTGCCTCTGGTCCTCCCAGCCGCGAGGAGTGCGGCCGCGGTCCCGTTCCGCTCTGCTCCCCGGGCCCAGGGCCTGCAGTGAGCTCCTTGCTGCGTCCTTGGCGCCCATTCCACTCCTCTCCCCCGCCCTCCCTCGCTCTCACCCGCTTACCCTCCTTCCGACGTTGCAGCGCGTGGATCTCCCAGACACCTTCGCGCGGTGAGCAGGGAACCCTCGCCGCCTTACAGCTAGCTGTCCGAGTTGTTGAACCTTCAGCAGGGCAGCCGGGGCCTCGTGCCGCCGCCCCTCTGAGGTCGTGCCACCGATTTCTTTTGGTTAGAATTTGTTTGATATACCTGTTTGCATCCTTTCAAGCTTTCTGTATCTTTTTGTTTTAAATATGACTCTAAACAGTATAGTCAGACATACGAGGTCTGCCTGAAGGTATCCAGCCACGTCCTGTGAAAAATAGAGACATTTATTGAAGAAGATAATCCTAATGGGAGGATTAGTTTCCCACATTTTTTAAAGAAAATGTTTAGGTACCACTTAATGTCAACAAAGAACCTTGGTTCTTTACTGGAATGTTTGTACCATAAACTGTAATGAAAGCAATAATATGTAACCACATTTTTATTGTTTCATGGTATTTCTGTGAGTTAGATATGAATCAATAGTTTTTATGTTTTACTTTGTTGTTTTGGGGGTTCATTGAAATGTGCGTTCTTGCTTTATGGTTTCATTATAGGTGAGTGTAACTGGGACTTAGCTTGCCCAAGTCCTTACCTTAGGTGTTCTGATCAACAGTTGATACTCCTTTTAGCAATGATTAGCCCACTTTGGGATCAAAGAAAAAATCACCTTTGCCTGGATGTGTTTTGGTTGGAGAGACTGTGACTGATGGGACTTGTCGAATAAAGTGTCTACGTAAGCATTCGTGCGCGTCTCCTTTGCTTGTTTAGGGAGCCGCGGCACGAGGTCTTCTCAAGTTGACGCTCACGGTGGTGGCAGCAACTATCACGACAGCTGGGAGACGCGAAGCAGCTACCCTGAGAGAGACAGGTACCCTGAGAGGGATGGCAGGGACCCGCCGAGGGACTCCTCCTTCGAGAGAAGACACGGAGAGAGGGACCGCCGGGACAACCGGGACAGAGGTGCGTCGGGGTGTTGTTAAACAGTGAGCTGCGGCGATCAGGGAGGTGCTCTCTTTGACAGCTGGTGTTCAGTGTGCTTTGTAATATAAGATGTCTTTGAAGACTTTCGCTGTTGACACATTTGAAACTACTCTATTTATCCAAATGACCTTCTTGTTTACTTAGTGTAGGGAGAGTGTGTAAATAGCTGGCTTCCAGTACCTGAAGGCCGTGCGGTGGGAACGGAGGCAGTGGGCGTGTGCACGCTGCAAGCGCCGAGGCGCCCCGCTGCATCGCTCGCCTTAACCCAGTAGCTCACAGCCCTTTAAAAGGTGGGGATTTGGGGTGCCGTTGCAGGCATTTCTGATTTGGGAGATACCTAAACCTTCTCATCTGCGTATCCTGGCCACTCACTCCCTGGCTTACAAAACTCTAAGGACTGCCACAGAGGGACAAGAAAAAAATGATATGTAGGTCTGGGGTTGTTTGGAGACACATTTTATTGACGTTCCTTCCTGAGAAGATGGAGTGCTTGCTTTAGCTAATTTTACATTCTTGTGTATCTTAAGCTGAACGTTTTCTGTTACTCTATTAGATGATCTCTTAAATCAATTTTGAAGCATTACTAGAAACCATTTAGGAAGGGTGATAAGTACTTTCTTTCACAAGCTTGTACTGCCTGTATATATTGGGGCCTTGGACATTTAAGATGTTATGAAAGTCTCACTAATCTTGGCTGGCGCTAAAGTAGGACTTACTGTAATGCTGGGATTAATGTCGTGCAAGACTTGACTGAGAAGGGAATTGAGTCCTGATGCTTCACAGCTGAGTCACAGGGGGTACCGTGTCTTGACATGGGAAGCGCTGAGAGGAGTGTGAAGTTTGCAAGACACAGTGTACGTGGGGCGTGCAGGGGAGATGAGAGACGCGGGGTCAGCACGGGTGGGTGGAGTTCGCGAGGGTGAGCCCAGTGCATTCGGGTTAGAAGACGTGTGTGACTTCTTTAGTTACAGACGAGGCTGCAGCGTGTATGTTCTGTGTGCGTATCTGAAACCATGTCTTCCCTAACACTGCTGCTCCTCTCTCTACACAGTGACCTGCTAATGCTTTTTTCCATCTTCTTTCCTCCTTTTTTCCTAGTTTCATATCCGAGCTCAGATTTTTCTCGTGTCATGCTTGAATTCAGTAGTAGCATTTGGTTTAATTTTATATTTAATTCAACCACATGTAAATTAAGTTACCAAGAACTTTGATAGTTGCTTTACATATATTCTCTGACCTAATGTCTTTTACAATATTGCCAGAGAATATCTATTTTAAAAATCCTTGGAAGTCCTTTTATCTGTACAATATCTCTGTGAGTGTAGGTGGAAGGAGGTTTATATTTTATAATTTAAGAGATTTGGGCTAAGAGAAGGGGTGCATTTTTTCCAGTATTACAGAGAAGTGAGTTCCAGAGCTAGAATTCAAACTTAGGTCTTCTAACTGCAAGTCTTGTTCTTTTTCTGTTTTGCTTTACTATAACCCCTTCAGTAAATAGCGTTTGCATGACGGAGAGACAGCAGTAGTTTTGAGGGCGATGACACATTCCACAAATGTTTACTGAGGCCCCAGGTGCTTGGCCAGGCTCCTGGACTGCAGTAGCGCTGTGCTCGTGGAACTTAGTAGAGGTGAAGATAGTCCCCCCAAATGAAAGTTATTCCTTGCTGTCAGGGAGACACACGAGGGACCCAGATAGAAATAGAGGATAAGAGAGGGACCTTTTCTTTTTTTGTCTAGATAGAGTGTTTGTGAAACATGGGGAGGCAGTGACATTTACCTCAGAGCCTAACCGCAGGAGAAGCGGAGGGCGAGAACATTCCACACAGAGGGAAGAGCGTGTGCTGGCCCCTGAGATGGGAAAGCTTACACGTTTCAGAGTTTGAAAGGGGACCAGTGTGACTGGAGTCCAGTGACTAGCAGGGAGGTCACAGGCGGTTGAGGTGCACAGGCACCTTGTTCTGTGCTCAGGAGTTTAGATCTTCCCTTCAGTTCACAGCTGATTAGGATGCAGAGACAATGGAAGTGTGTTGCGTTCTACGACTGTATACAGTTCTGTGGGAAGACAGAGGAGCAAACCGGATTCTGAGGGTATCCAAGGAAGCTTCCTAAATAGGGGACACCCGAGTTAGGGTCTGGGCGATAGTGTGTGCTGCCGAGAGCAGCAGTGGAGGAAGCGCTCTGCGGGGAGAGGGTGCGGCACAGGCAGACGCCCAGGCTGAAAGAAACACGCGCTTGGAAGTAGTGAAGACGGTGAGGTGGGGGTAGAGGTGCTCGATGGAAGAGGAAAGAAGCCAGGAGGAAGGATTGATGAGAGCTCTTAGACCAGGTGTCAGCCTGTGAGTCAGGCTAGACATTTTGGATTTAATTGCCCTTTCACTACCTAGAACATAACTGCATTTAAGCAGGTAGAAGAACAGGGTTTTCGTCAAAAAAGTGTCAGAGAGTCAGGGAGAGGACTGCAGACCCAGGATGCAAACCAGGTAGACTGGATGGCATGGACCTCCGAGCTGGCTTGTCGGAGTCTGAGTCAGTACCGACTGCTGGGGCGGGGGAGGGGACGGGAGGAAGGAGTGTGGGAGAGCGAAGTTGGTGGTGCCCGATCGGGAGGACTCGGAGGACCCCGGCTCTCAGGAATGGGTGTGCCACTCACCAAGGCACAGGGAGTGTATGACAAGAAGCACCTCTTCAAAGAACACATTTTGGGGTCAAGTTAGAGAAGATAGTTTAGACATTAGTGTTCTTAACGGTCTAAATGTATTTCTCTAAAGTAGGAAACATTGTCCTTTTGGTTGGGAAAACAGACTTTTTATATGTGAAAAGAGAATGTCTATTCCCTTATTACTGTAAGTTACAGGACTGAATTTGTTTCAGCTTTTTTAAAATCACTGTGACACTAATACAACCCCCAAACCAGGGATTCAGACAATCAGATAGCATTCCAAGAATCAAAAATGCAATGCAATAAAACCATTTTAAATTCAAGTTTCTGCAAAAGGAAGGAAGGGTTTCGGAGAACTGACTTCTAGTGCTAATGTTCTGGTGTGCTGACCGTCTCTGACACTGGTGGGCCGCAGTGCCTGTGTTTTTAAGAAGAAAGGGAGGAAGGGGGCTGGACGAGGTTTGGTTTTGTTCTAGTTTTAAAAGTTTATAACTTTTGTTCTAAAGAGTAAATATGGATAATTCTTTTATTTGTGGTAAGAAAGGAAATCCAAATTAATATATTGAGCCCTTCCCTAGAAATACCCTGAAATTATTCTGCTTCATCAGTTGATGTTAGAGATGCCACATGGTAGATAGCACGGCCTTTCTAACTGACTGGGAATATTATGTGATACAAAAGTGCAGGCGCCACGGTGCCCTCGGCCCCACCACAGGGACCTGCTCTCCACGGAAGAGGTCATGCCATGTTCTTACACTTTTTTGATCCCTGACTAATTTCCTGCTCAAGTGAGCACTTGGGCATCATGCATTAGTTTTCTCCATGTTTACATGATTTGTGAATTGAAAAATATTATATACATAATGTGATTAGATTATCAGTTAATATTCTAAGAAAAATAGCTCTTCAACTGAGTAATCAGTTCTATAATTAAGTAAAACTTTTCATTTATTAGTAGTTAGTTATTATCAACCTGTCACTAATATGAAACACTTTTTATATTAAATTATTTCAAGATTACAAAGCGTCAGTACCCTTAGTATTTTAGTTTATAATAAATTGATGTTGCAGCAAAAATATCTGTTTTGTTCTACTATATTTTCTTCACATATTAGCTGCACTTTGATATGTATATATTTTTGCCTGAAATAGAGGTGTGACTTACGAGGGAAATTTTTTTTTTTCCTTCAGCTCCTATGTTCTACACCTCCTGCTGCCCCTATCCTTTGCCACCAGTGTTCTCAGGTCCTGCTGGGGGGGCAGAGAAGATCAGAGGTGAAGGGTAGAGAGGGCAGAAAGTGGGGCTGGAGCAGCGGGCTGGAGGTAGGGTAGGGAGCATGCAGAGGACGATCAAAGGTGGATCAGCGGGAGGAGGGCGGGCGTGTGACGGGGAGCAGAAAACGTGTTAGTTAGGGGGGAAATGGAAATCACCTTTAAGAAGAAAACATTTTTTAACATCTAGGGGTGATTACTTGGATGATTCAATTAAAAGTAAACATAGTACGTGATTTATATTTATTGCCATTGTGACCCTATACACAGATAAAATCTAAGATTTGCCATACTGTCTTACCAGTAGATTATCTGTCAAATTAATCATTGACAAAACTTGATTTTCATTGTAGATCAAAGACCAAGCTCACCAATTCGACATCAGGGAAGGAATGACGAGCTTGAGCGTGATGAAAGAAGAGAGGAACGAAGAGTAGACAGAGTGGATGATAGAAGAGATGAAAGGACCAGAGAACGAGATCGGGAGCGGGAGCGAGAGCGGGACCGGGAGCGGGAGCGGGAGCGGGAAAGAGAGAAGGAGAGAGAACTAGAGAGGGAGCGGGCTAGGGAGCGGGAGAGGGACAGAGAGAGAGAAAAAGAGAGAGACCGTGAGAGAGAGAGAGATCGCGACCATGACCGAGAGAGGGAGAGAGAGAGGGAGCGAGAGAGGGAGAAGGAACGGGAGCGAGAGAGAGAAGAGAGGGAGCGAGAGCGGGAGCGGGAGCGGGAGAGAGAGCGGGAGCGGGAACGAGAGCGAGCCAGAGAGAGGGAGAAAGAACGCGAGCGCCAGAGGGACTGGGAAGACAAGGACAAGGGCCGAGAGGACCGCAGGGAAAAGCGAGAAGATGCCCGAGAAGACAGGAGTCTGCGAGACGGACATGAGGAGAGAAAGTCAAAGTGAGCGTGGTTGCGGGTCGGGTTTTAAGTTACCTTCCAGGAGCGGATTCAGAAAAGTTCACTAAGTGCTTTTGAGTGTGACCCTTATCTTCTTATATATTTGGATTTAAAAATTTTTTAATTGTCTGGAAAAAATAATAGTTTTTTCATTCTCCTATTTATGTATCCCGGGAATGTAATTAATCATTCTTATTTAAAATATGTTTTTGCTGGCACAGTGACTTATTCACCTGCTATGGATTTGTTTTTAACAGGAAACCAACATAAAAGTGATAGAATCATTGAACTTGAATCACATCCGCTTTATAACTAGTTTATGGAGTTGACTAGTTACAAGAGATATTGCCAACGTGACTCCTGATAATCCTTAAAGATTTTGTGTTCTAAAAGTCTGGAGTTGCTACCCCCAGGCTGTGGAAGCACTCACAGTGTCTCAGCACTGGCGGAATTTCTGTAACCCCTGCGTGACTGGGGAGGTCCTCTCTTGGGCCGTGGAGTATAGTGGGTAACTGGGGACAAAAATGTGTTGTTATTATTCCATAAGTACACCTGAGGGCATTTTCACCCCCTTTTTTTTTAAACTAAAAGTAATCTATTTGCTCAAGTATCCCGGGAGTCTAGGGTTACCTTTCGTATTTTCTGATGTATCCACATCCTCAAAGAAAGCATCAGGAATGGTGTCCTTCCATTCCTCCACTGTTGTCTGCTGTGCCAGTCCAGGCTCAGACAGGTTTCCCCAGATCATGGCAGAGCCAGCCCGTCAGCGCAGCAGCCCTCTGTGGCCGCGCCCACTCGTTGAGGACTAGACCAGGGAACCCAGCCAATCACTGTGGCCGGGAGGATTAGGACTCTGATTGGTCGTGTGAGAGGTTTTACAGGCACAAAACCAGACTTGTTGGAGTTAACTGCTCTGTAAGAAAACCAGCTGGGTTGAAGGTATGGTTAAGTCTGCTGAAACAGACTGTGGAAATATCTTATACATCTTCGATTTCTTTGTTTCTGCCTCCAGCCCTTTCACCTCATGATAAAGACAGACTCTGTGCTTTCGGCTTTTTTTTCATCATTACTATTGTGAGTTGTGGTTACAGACAAACAACAGAGCACAGAAGTGACAGCTTAGGTGTGCAGCCAAGATATTCTGTAGTTCACCCTCATTTTATTAAAAGAAAAATCTTACATTTACATAAAAATCAGATACTACCTTTAACATGTGTAGGCACATATGCATATTATTTCTCTTATCTCCTCTGAGCTCTTCAGCTCTCTTCTCATGTTAAAATTTTGAAATCTGTCTTTCAACTAATATACATGCTAACTTTTGATTACTATTTCTCCATGGTCCTGATCTCTGCAAAAACTTCTTGTTTTTTTTCTTTTGTGACTGGACAATGGGCATTGTTGAGGACCTCAAATGCTCGGCCAGACAGCCCTGTGACAGTCGCTGCTTGTGTGAGGTTACATCTGGACGTCTTCACCATTTATGTTGTCAGCTCTGCAGTCAGAGTTATCTAGCACTTTTTTTAAACCACTGTTAATATAGAAGGTTTGCAGACTTGTGATAGTATTTATTTGACTTTAGTTTTCTTTCTATAGGTACTGCTTTGAAATTAAGGGGGGGGTTTGCATATTTTAAATTTTCACTTATTCTAGTACATCTGTTATCTCTTGCTGGAAACCAAATCACTTCAGAAGTTAAGTCATTAAAACAACAGTTTTTTTATTCATGATTCTGAGGAGTAGCAATTTTGACTGGGCTCAGCAGAGCAGTTCTTCTGCTGGTCTCACTTGGGATCAATACGGCAGTTCAGGTGGGTCCAAGTGACCATACTCACAGGTGTGGCAGTTGCCGCTGGCTGTTGGTTAGGGCATCTCATTCATCCTTCACATGACCACTTCTCCTCCAGGAGTCTCAGGTCTGCTTTTACGTGTGATGCTAGAAACACGCCAGGCAGGCAAAAACAGAAGCTGCAAGGCTTCTTGAGTTCTGACTCAACTAACACAGTGTCCCTTTACCACATTCTCCTGTCATACTAAGGCACTCCACCAGCCCAGATTGAAGGAACAGAAAGGCATAGTGCCTGAAGATGGGCGGCGCTTCAGGCGCTGACCTGCACACGCTTGGGTGTGTGAGTTGCCATGCTGCGCCTGAGCCCGCCTCCCACTCCACCTTCCGCATCTGTAAAACTGGCTGTCATGGAGATGACGGCCGTGATGCGTTCCTCCACTGTGACCACAGTAGTTACTCACAGACAATGGTAGTTGAAAAGCAGGTGGTCAGAAATTAATGAGCGTACAGGAAAACACCAGAATAACTTAAGTACCCAGAGATATAAATCACCACCTAAAGTTCAGCTGAAGAACAGATGTAATGAACATATGAATTATTTTATTTGTCACCAAGCAAGTGGTTTAGTTTTAAAAAGAGAAAAGGAACTAAGTTTTATACAACATGCCTGGCTTATGACATGACTAATTTATCCCTCATTACAGTTTTATGATATGGACTCTCGTTTTTCCCCCATTCTCAGTTGAGAGAACTAAAATTCAGTGACCTCACTGAACTCACCTAGGCTGCATCCTCAGTAGCATGGCTGTAACTTGAACTCATCTTTTTGACTCTAAAGCCAGTATTTTTTCATTTGGCTTCCCAGCATGAGGTATGAAAATGTAGAATGAATGACTAAGTTTTAGCAGAGGGTTCATGCATATATTGAGTCCTCTGCTGTCTGTTTCCACCTTGCATATTTCTATCTAGTGATTTTCAGTTGAATGATTCTACATGTATAATGAAGGAAGGACAGGTTGCTCTGTATTTTAAGGTCACAGTTGTAAGTCTTAACAAATGAATTTTATTAAAGATGCTGAACACCCTTTGTATGATACAACTCTGACAATACTGCTATCCTACAGGTATATATTCTAGTTACCGTGAAGAAATAATAGTAAAAAACAGTACAGAAATCCCTCTCACCCCTGGAATTCACCAGTTACATTTGTCGGCCCAATTTAGGAAGCGCTACAGAAACGAGGGGAGCCCCAGCCCCCGTCAGTCCCCGAAGCGCCGCCGAGAGCACTCTCCCGACAGCGACGCCTACAACAGCGGGGACGACAGAAGTGAGCGGGGTCTGTTCTGTGTCTGTGTGTGCACGTTCGCTTGGAGCCGGGAGGCTGTTCTCTGACAGAGGAGGGGGGCGATGGCTGAGGGGGCGCACTTTCCCTTGCTCTGTGGCCTCGGAGTCTCGTCTGTGCGGCCGAAGGGTGTGCCAGAAGTCACCATGGCACTGTCGTTCCCTGCTGTTGGCTGCAAAGCCATGAAAGATTAGCTTATTATTATTGGTATGAGACGTGCAAGTTTGTTGGCTTGGTGACAGTGTGATTACTTTTGTCTTTTTGTGTAGACGAAAGACACAGGCTCTTGAGCCAGGTCGTGCGACCTCAGGAATGTCACTCTCTCAGCCCGTCACACTTTCCGGAAGACAGGCAGGGCAGATGGAAAGAGGAAGACCGCAAACCAGAGAGGAAGGAGAGCTCAAGGCGCTACGAGGAGCAAGAGCTCAAGGAGAAGGTCTGTTCTGCAGATAAGCAGAGGGAGCAGGCGGAGCTCCTGGAGAGCACGAGGCTTCGGGCCCAGGACCTGGTGGGCCACCGCCCATCTGAAGACCGCGACATGTCTGACGGAGCCCACGACGAGAACAAGAAGAAAGCGAAGGTTCAGAAGAAGCCCATTAAAAAGAAGAAAGAGGACGATGTCGGAGTGGAGAGGGGTAACATCGAGACAGCGTCTGAGGACGGGCAGGTGTTTTCGCCCAGGAAAGGGCCGAAGAAGAAGAGTGTGGAAAAAAGGCACAAGCGACCCAGAGGTGATTCTGACGTTTCTGATGAAGAGGCAGCCCCACAGAGCAAGAGGAAAAGAGGCCCGCGGACGCCCCCTCTGACAGCCAGGCAGGGGCTGGCCGGGCTCTCCAGCGATAAGGATGTGGCCGTGGAAGACCCTCACAGGAGAGAAGACACGGCGTTCAGTGACTGGTCCGATGAGGATGTGCCCGACCGCGCTGAGGTCCCCGAGGCGGAGCATGCTGCCGCAGCTGCTACCCCTGGTAGGACGCCTTCCCCGTCTTCTCTCCCTCCTCCTCCTCCCCCCGTGGCTGCAGCTGCCGTTGCGACGACTCCTGCTACTCTCGCCGCTGCTGCTGCTGCCGTCAGTGCCTCTGCCACCACTGTTTCCGCTTCGGCCACCCCCACCAGCGAAGACTCGCACAGAAAATGCCACAAGGTGCGAGCAGAGAGAGGGGAGGCACCTCACCTGACTGCAGACGACGCGCCCCATCGCAAGCCGCTGGATCAAAAGAGGAGCAGCAGCCTCGGGAGCAACCGGAGCAATCGAAGTCACACGTCCGGGCGGCTGCGCTCCCCGTCCAGCGAGTCTGCCCATCGCAGTGGGGACGACCAGAGTGGCCGGAGGAGAGTCCTGCATAGTGGCTCAAGAGACAGAGAAAAGACGAAGAGCTTGGAAGTCTCGGGAGAGAGAAAGTCAAGGATCGATCAGCTGAAGCGTGGAGAGCCCAGTCGAAGCACTTCTTCAGGTAATGAAATGGAATTATAAGCTAGCCAGTGTTTCCTGTGTGAGCATATTTTATACAAATTACCATTTTAAAGTAAATGTTCGATTAAGTTACTTTATACCCTGTCCTGACTTTCAAGGGACTTGATAGAAGTTTAACTATCTTTCCAGGATGTTAGCTCTTGCCGCAGTCATACAACATTATGATAAAGGTACATTCAGTGATGTCAGTCTGCTTAATGTCAAGATTTTAGTAGTATATCTTGGGGGAAGAACTTACGTATTCAACTCCCTTGCTGATGCCTAAAATTTTAACCTTTCTGCTCTTCCAGCAGCCATTTGGTTCTCTTTTGACCACAGAAATAAAGTAGGGGGATAGGAAGGGATCTGATAAAGAAGCGATTGATTCTGTTAATGCTTAACCGCTTTATGTACTTCTTTCTTTGAAGATATTTTATGGTTGTAGTGGAAATAGACAAGGAAACATACGTGTTTTAAAATATGTTATGAAACATATTTTATGTATTTTTATTATTTTTTTTTATTAGAATCATCACTCAAGGACATGTGCATCAGTCCTAGAGATAGAGGAAGGGAGAGAGAGAGAAATACTGATGTGAGAAACACTGATTGGCTGCCTCCTGCAAGCATCCCAGCTGGGGATCGAGCCTGCAACCTTTTGGTGTATGGGGTGGCACTCCAACCAGCAGAGCAACCCGGCTAGGACTATTTTAGATATTTTAGCACTTTGAGAGATCAGTTTTTCCTTAAGTGAGTTCTTTGGATAAGTGGAAATAAATATAGAAAAAGATAAATTGTAAGTTTTAAAGAGCCCTAAAGTGAAGCATTTTATTTCTGTTTTACACATCAACTCTTTGTGCATGATATGTGTATTTTAGATCGCCGGGATTCAAGAAGCCATAGTTCAAGAAGAAGTTCTCCTGAGTCGGATCGACAGGTGCATTCTAGATCCGGGTCATTCGATAGCAGAGATAGGCTTCAAGAGCGGGACCGGTACGAGCACGACCGAGAGCGGGAGAGAGAAAGGAGGGAGGCCAGGCAGAGAGAGTGGGATCGAGACGCCGACAAAGACTGGTCACGGAGCCGCGACCGGGACAGACTGCGCGAGCGAGACAAAAGGAGGGACTTGGACAGGGAAAGAGAGAGACTCATTTCTGATTCCATGGAAAGGGACAGGGACAGAGACAGAGAGAGAGAGAGAACTTTTGAAAGTTCTTCTCAAATGGAGTCTGTAAAACGTAGTGAAGCAAAACTGGAGCCCGAGCACGAAAGAGACCTGGAAGGTACTTTCCGAGACTCTGGAGCTTTGGAGAAAGAACGCCTGGACAGAGATCTAGCATCTGTGCAGGGACTCGAAGATGTAAATAAAGCTGAGAGAACTGACAGTGTAGAGGGTGAGTCATACCTTCCTGTCCATTTTCCTGCTCCCTTCCTGTTTAGATTTCATAGAAATTTTCTTTTAGAAGGTAATCTACTGATGTGTACACACACACACACACACACACACACACACACACACACCTACCTCCATTGTTTTTTAGGGAAGTAGATTTTAAAAGGCAAAGTCATATCATACTTTTAAAATATGTTCCCCTCATTAATATTATCAAGGCAGACTTGGTTCAAATAAGCCTAAATGAAATAAAAGATTACTTAGATGCAGTGTCTATAGATGTTAAAAAATAGAAAAATTGTAAAAATTGAAGTGACTTCTTGGTTCAGAGAGCCATTTAAAAGACTCTCCATGGTCCCTATTTTCTGGGGCACTGGAGAACAAGTCCATGAAACAATGACACCACCCGAAACCACACTTAGCGATAGAGTGACCGTGGGACAGTTTGCACTCCCGCCCCTGGAACGCGGGGCCCTGAGGAGCGCACAGCAGCCCTTCTGCTCAGCCCGCAGGCGTGTGGCCCCGTGCGCAGCGCCCCCTGCCCTCGCCCGCCGTCTCTTGGCGCTCTGACTCGGGCTGCTGTCTCCTCTGAACGGCCGCGTGCTTCAGCCTTCGGTGCACCTGCTTTTCCCCTTGTCTCATGGACCTTTTCCTTTTATCTTTTTTACTCAAACTGCAAGTCCTAGTTTATGGATTGTTTCTTCTCAGAAGCCTTCTCTGCTAAAGCCCCTCGCTCTTTAAAATTGACCTGGCATTTTGTTGGTACATCTTGTATGCCATCCCTGTACCCTGTTACAGTTACTGGTTTCCTCGCCGCTGTCCTGCACTCCTTTGTGATGGACCACAGCCTTCACTCCTGTGTCACCACGCCCATAGCCAGGGCAAGTGAACGGCTCGTCAGTAGGGGTGTGTTTAGCTTGTACATGCATGCCCTCGTTTTATTCTTCGGTGGATTATAACTGAAGCATAACCTGGGTACCAGTAGTTACGGTTCTCCTGAGAATTCTGGAAATCCTGCTGCCGTGGCACCAGCCTGTTCCAAACGCAGCGCTTACACCGTTGCTCTGATTTCATCTGTCCTCTTCAGGACCCCAAGAAACTTCTGGGGTGCCTGCTGTATAATCAGTAATATTTCACTGTTCTTTTTGTTTGCCATATTGCAGCACTGGCCCAGAGTAAATTCACATTCTTTTACAATTAAACAGCCTTCCATCTTTTGGTTATCTGATTAAATATTCAAGTATGCCATTTGTTACATATTTTTTCTACTTGACAAAAACACTCTATCTCAACATTCTTCAATTACATTTTCCTTTCATTTTTGAGTTTAAATAGCATTGTTTGTGAGCCATAGTACCAATGGAGGTACAGTCTTGGTATAATTAAATATAATTGAACTAGTGATTATAATAGTTCTCTTGTGACCATTCTTCTAAGTCATTCATTGGCTGTGGTCATTGATAACGTAGCATAGAAATTTATAGGTGAATTACCTACTGTGAGAGGAAGCATTTTATTCACCTAAAGTGGAAAAATGAGCTGGATAAACTTGAAAAATTAAAAATCCTATCATTTGCACTTATGTTTAGATTTATATTTGTATAAGGAAGTTACTCAAATTGGTTACCGTGTAAGTGAATGGGTGAGGGTATAGGAGATTACTGTAGACTTTAATAGACTAGAAAATTATAGAACGATTAGAAACATCTCAAGGTTTGCAGTATTTGCTGCAAATTTTTATCATAAAGTGTGCTGTTGCATTTTGGAAACTAGTGTGTAAACACAGTCCAGTGTTATCGATGACTAAGGATTAGAAATATTAAATGTACTCTAACTTTAGGATAATTTAAGTTCACAGCTAATTTACCAGGAGACTAGGTGGTTGAGAAAAGCTGCTAAAATAAGGAAATAGGATATACAGCAGTGGTACTAATAAAAATGTGTTAAAATTGTATTACAGCATTCTTTATAAAATTATGTTCATTAATTAAAAGGTAACACCGGGGTAGGGAAGATGAACTGGGAAATACAGGGAGAATTAATGGCGCTTTTACATTTTACCTCATGCTATGAAGTCCTTCCTATGAGCTAAATACTGTGCCCTAAGATTTAAGTTTTTCAAACAGGTTTTGTGAGTAAATTTGCAAGTTTTTAAAAAATTAATGAGTTTAGGTAAAGAAATTAATGCATCATTTGAAGTTAGAAGATTTGTCTGGATTTACTTAAAGTTTAGTATAAAAATTAACATCACATAACATTAACATGTTAGTTTCCATTTCTCGTATTTTAACTGTAATTGTATACCCTGTTTGGCTATAGCTCTTCATATTGTGTTCTTGCCTTTAAAATTAAATTTGACTAATTGAATTTTTCAGTGTTTTGGAATTATCAAGTGTTTTGAATAATTAAAAATGTCATTTTCTAGTGAAAAGATGCTTAGAATTTCTACTTTTTTTAGTGTGCACAGCCTCTACATCTTTGGTTTGAATTAGATGTTCTTTCCTCTGACGCTGCCTTTGACGTGAAACTAACTTTCCCACCTAGCAGGAGATGACGAGTCCAAGCTGGATGACGTGCACTCCCTCGGCTCCGGCGCCGGCGAAGGCTACGAGCCCATCAGTGACGACGAGCTGGACGAGATCCTGGCGGGCGACGCCGAGAAGAGGGAGGACCAGCAGGACGAGGAGAAGATGCCAGGTGATGACGGCCGAGGCGGTGGGGCGTCACCGCTACGGGCGGCTGGGGCGCGAAGGTGCTTCTGTTCCCTTTCCTGCCGTAGCGATTAATAAAAGGCAGTTAGGACTTCCCTTTGTGTTTTAATGAACGTCGAAAGGCCAATAATAATGAAAATTATCATCAATAAAAATACTAAACATGCTGTGCTCATTTGTAAGTAGACTTTGCCTGTGAATTGGGAAAGGCCTCATTTAAAATAGCAAAGGTGTAAGATGTCCTTTCCCAAGTTGAAGATTCGTATTTTAAATGACTTGGGATCTGACCGAACGCTGATCGTCCGGCAGTGCTCTGGGTGGGAGGTGTCTGGGGCAGAGCTTCACAGCTGTGATCCGCCAACCAGCCTTTGAAGTGACTGTTTTCAGAAAGTGGTAACAGTTGAAATTGTATTTCAACACTAGTCATACACCTCTTTTTATCGACGTTCTAAATTCAGTGATTATTTTTACTAACAGTACTTGATGCCTTGCCGGAGCTTACTCTACTGACTGTGTCAATCTCCCCAATTAGTCTGGTTGTTAATAATGAGTTTTGGGTTTTTTAAAATAATGTGAGAATCTTTGGGTATGTAGAATATTACATTTTATTTTTCCTTAACTTGCTCTTATATTTCACAGTTTTTTCTACTAATGTGGAAGATAATGTACCATTGTCACCTGTGTCATGGGCTGTCGTGTGTTTCTAAAGAGAACATTACTTTGTTAGTTTCCTCAGCTGCTCCTTGTCGATGGATGGATGATTTGTTCTCAGTATTAATAAGAGCAACTGTCCAATATATAATTTCATAATGAACTGTTTTTAAAAAGTAAACCTGTGTGTGCGCGCATGAGTGTGCATGCACACACGTGCAAATGAGATTCCTAGATTTCCCCATGAAAGGATTCTGATACCAAGTTTCAAACATCAGACCTATTATTCTAGGTCTAGAAAGACCTAGAATTCTTTCACTGGGCTCACTCAAGCAATTAAATGAGTTATTTAGCGGAATCGGTTTGCTTGGGTTTTGGTGTGCTTGCCTGTTTTCTTTTGGTGAGAAAGATTTTTTTATATGTAAAGGTCCTTAGGTTCTAAGTATTGGTGTTTATAGAAAAGATTTCATCTCAAGAATAGGAAATTTTTGGTTTAAAGTACGTGTTATTTAATGGTATTTAATGGCTTTTCCTGTTTCACAATTCACATCTCTCAGTAGATAACAAGAACGCTATTGCTTGGTGTAAAAAGATCCCCGCCCTTTAACTCTTTGCAGACCCACTGGATGTGATCGACGTGGATTGGTCCGGGCTGATGCCAAAGAATCCGAAGGAGCCGCGGGAACCAGGTGCTGCGCTCCTCAAGTTCACGCCTGGGGCTGTGATGCTGCGAGTTGGGGTTTCTAAGAAGTTGGCAGGTTCCGACCTCTTCACCAAAGTCAGAGAAACATGTCAGAGGCTTCTAGAGAAACCCAAAGGTGAGTGCAGTCTGCTGTGAGCGTGTCCTGCGTGCTGTGACGGTTAAGATGCTGTTGAACAGGATGCTGTTCTGTTCTCATGTAGCACTTACAATATTGGATCTGTTTTTTTAATCCTCAGCCGAGGATGTGTGTATTGATTTTTTTTTATAGAGGGACAGAGAAAGGGGAGAGAGGGAGAGAAACATCAGCATAAAAGAGAAACGTGGATTAGCTGCCTCCTGTATAAACCCTGATTGGGGATCGAACCGCAACCTTTTGGGGTACATGGGAACTCTCCAACTAACTGAGCCACCAGGCCAGGGATATGTATACACACATGTGCACATACAAATACATATATACATTACATGGCTGGATACTGTCTGGACAGATGGTCTGTCTACAGAGTGTCCAGCCATGTAATATGAATAATAGTGACATTTATTGTATCTTATACAAGATACAGGAAACATTGCACATAGCACCATGACACCTCAGTCCCCTTCAAAGTAGACACCTTGTGACCTCACACAGTTCTCCCACTTGCCATCAGATGCCTCATCCTATTTTTCTGAATCTCATTAAAGGTCTGAAATCTCTTCCCTTTCAAAGGTGACTTTAGTTTTAGGAAAAGCCAGAAGTTACAGGGTGGAAAATCTGGGCCATAGGAGGGCTGAGTCACCTGGGTGATTTGATGTTTTGCCAAAAACTCTGCAGAAGACATGATACATGAGCGGGCATGTTGTTGTTATGAAGCTGCCAATCACCAGTTGCCCCTAGCCGTGGCCTTCTGAATCATCTAGTTTCTGCAGAGGAATGTTCAAGCTTAATGTAAAATTTGAGGCAGATCCATTGCTCTACTCACTCAGTCATTTTGAATGTGACGGCCACACAGTACACATGCTCACTTACTAGTGTCTACCGCCCCCACTGACTAGTGCAGTGAAGTTGTCATTGTTCACACATGTGCATTCCAGCCACTCTCCTCGGCTGCCAGGTTGCAAACCATTCTTGTTACATTAACAATGGCTGGATTTTTTCTGGGCAGACTATACATATACATATATATATTTAATTAATTCTCATGGTGAAAATTCCTTTTTAAAATTTATTTTGAGAAAATTTTAAGCTCACAGAAAAGTTGTAAAAATAGCACAATGACCTTTATCATGATTACTTTGAACAAAATGCTCAGTGGATTATGCAGGGCTAAGTGAAGCGGAGCCTGGGGAAGTGGACTAGCATTTCTATCTAAGCAAATTGGACGTCTTGTCAAGCCCTTTCTGCTGAGAAATGGGGAATTCTACCCAAATACAATTGTATAGGTTGAACATTGAACAGAGTTGTTAACACATTTCGTACCGTGTATAAATCTCTAAGACACACGCCAGGGACCGCACGATATCGGGCAAACTGCACGTTAATTAAATCATGTCGTGATGTGGTCCTTAACAAATGGCGCGCGAAACACGAGAAAACTCGTGAGCGGTACGAAAAGTGTTAAAAACTTGGCCTCTAGGCCAGCTGGTCTGGGTTCCAGTGGACGCACCACTTACGAGCGATTATTTAGTCTCTGTGTTTGTTCACCACCCTAAGCTGGGACTGCGACACCACCCACTTCACGTGATTACTGGGAGGAGCAAATGGGTCATTATGAGTAAAAGACATCAATTTCTGGTGCGTAGTAGCACTCAATAAATACTAACTGCTACTCTTTAGTTTGAAAATATTTTCAACACGTTGATTGTAGACCTTATCAAGGCAACTGTCCATTATTCCAGAACATTTCCGTGTTTAGTTTGTGGATGGTTTTGCACTGTTTCTCTTACCAAGTGCCTGTCTTCCTTTCTGCTGGCAGCTTAGTGACACTTTACTAATGGGGAGGGGGTGTCAAAAGAAGGAAAGGAGGTAAAAGGTGAAAACAGTGTTATTTCATTCTGTATCATGTTCACGAAAATAAAAAACTTTAGTTAAAGGAATTAAGCTTTTTCTAACATAAAGCTGAAAAAAACCTGTTTTCATCCTTTCATGAATCCGTGTCCTCCTTTCCAGCTGTTAGCGTGCGCGGCAAAACTTGATTTCAGTGTCCTGGTGAGCACAGGATGCGTGTGTGTGAGACATAAGATCACAACTGTGAACGTACTGAAGCCTGACAAGTGGCCGAAGCTTCGGTCATTGCCCCCCTGTCCCTTGTGTGGCTGGTCTGTGGTCTGGGGCAGGGAGCTGCTGTGGCATAAAGTGGCAGTGAAACCCCCAGGATCTTCCCTGCCGCTACAGCTCTTTCTCCTGTGACGTCTGCTAACGGCATTTCCAGTCACAGTCTAGTTTGGTTTTGCTCACTGTACTACACAGTTTGACCCTGACTTAATGGTGGCCTGGTCTCAGCAGTGAAAACACACGCTGCAGAGAGAGATTTTGCTGTTCTTTCCCTGTCAGTCCTGGGTTTTGCTGTGGGGCGTTGTCAGAGAACTGACATAAGGTCTGAATATAAGCTTTCTAAGGGTCAGAACTTTGCTTACTGTCGTGTCCACTGTCTTGTGATCGGCTCTTACTGATTACGCCGTCGCCTAGAACACTGCCTGACACGCAGTAGGTACTCAGTCCACATTTGTGAAATCATCGATCCCTGTTTTTCTGTTTTACTGGTCTCCTGCAGTGCCCCCGTGCTGAGGAAAGTATATCCCCGCTCCACATGTCATTTATAAAAACGTTCTAAGAACCATAAGTTCTTACTTTTAAGTGGAAAACGTGTGTACAATTGACTTTTGAGCGACACAGGTTGGACTGTGTGGGTCCAAGTGCACACAGTCAGCCCACTGCATCCCTGGCTTCACATTCGTAGGTGCGTTCTTCTGCGCCGTTTCATACAAGGGACTTGAGCATCGACCATCTCTGGGGCTTCTTATTCATGGGGGGTCCTGGAACCAGTGCCCCCACCACCGACACCAGGGACAACTGAGTTGCTGAGGAGTCGGAAGTTGTAGGGAGGTTTTGACTGTGCAGTGGGCCGGCAGCCCCCCAGTTCCCACCTGGGTCAAGCTGTTAGACTGTTTACTGACATTTAAATTGCATTTGCCTAGCTTTTCTGATGATTGTGTGATTAAGTTCTTTTGAACTACTCTTTTCCAATTACTTTGTTTTTCTTATACTTAAGTGCATGTTTAATCTTTCTAGGGAGGTTCACAAGTATGCGTTAATGATTCCCAGACAAAGAAGTTTGTCTCAATAAGCAGTGTTTGGGGATGGCGTGGACTCAACGCCACTTTCTTCTCTACTTGTATCTGGAGTGGGATGGTGGTCGATGGTGCTTTTTAGCAGTGTATAGACACGGCTGTCACTGTTTGGCTGAGACATCTGTGCGTCCGAGGAACCGCCCTTCTCCCATGTGCGGTCCTGGGCCAGCTGCGGGGGCCTGGCAGACCTGGGGGCGGCGCCCGGGCACTGCTGCTTTAACGTTCCTCAGGTGACTCTGGTAGATGCCAGAGTTTGTGGACTGGTTGAGTTTTTCTTCATATTTATGCTTTTCTTACGTTGTATACCTGTTGACTACACATAGGACTTACCAACTAGGTACATTGCATGAGGCTAGTTTTTCATTAATTATCTAATCTCACTCTGCTCTGCAGTTCAGAAGGTGAAAGTAAAATATGTAGTGTAATTTTATTCTCAACCAAGTGTGTCTGCTTTGTTTTACTCGGGTGTTACTTACTGCTTTCCTTCGTGGGCTCGGGCACTGGCCCACTCGGTCAGGTTGTGTCGAAGCAGCGCCTGGCACCGAGGTGCCCTTGGCCGCCTCGCAGAGCGCTCGCTTTGGAGTCCTGCCCTTTCCATGATTTATTTTGATTACCGACTGGCTCTAGTCCATTATTTTGGCTTACTTTTTGTCTGTTTTTAATGTGGCCCCTCTATTAAGTCTGTCCTTGATTCATCTATTTTTTCTTTTAAATTTTAAGTACATTTCCCTACTTTGGTGTTATGCCTCAGAACTAAATGATTTTAATTTAATACACTGTCCAGGATTTTGTAGTGACCAAATCTAGGATGGAGTGTGCAGATTGTCTGACTAACACCTAGTTGCTTTCCTGACTGGTTTTGAAGAGGTCACAGTCTGCAGTCCCAGTACTGCCCTTGAACCTCGCGACAGTAAAGTCCTGACATCTAGAAGTGTAGGTGGTAGTGGCTGGGATGCAGTGTTCTGAATTTGACTTCACTAATATGTAACTTGAACTTTTCTTCCCCGTCATAGTTAGTGGTCAGTGTCTAAATTCCCTCTCCAAGTCTGCATTTCTCATATCTTAAAGTGTCTATCAGAACGTTTATTTTAGTTTCAGACCAGCAGGGACTAGATTGCCTTTTATATAAAATAATTTTCATCAACATTGTTAACTTTGATAAGATACAGACTTTGTGGCATATTCATCTAAGCAATTGATAACATGTTTATGTTTTAGGGAAGCTTAATGCATGTTTATTTTATTTTTTTTGAAAGATGCAGACAGTCTTTTTGAACATGAATTGGGGGCTCTGAACATGGCTGCGTTACTGCGAAAAGAAGAAAGAGCGCGTCTTCTTAGTGATCTCGGACCGTGTTGTAAAGCCTTGTGCTTCAGGCGGGACTCTGCAATCCGCAAGCAGCTGGTCAAAAACGAGAAGGTATTGTCGTCTCCTTGGAACAAACGCACAGTGTTTGCTGAAGTGGCATGAATGGCATAGTTTTCACTTGATTGCTTTAAGGTCAGGTTGTGGTCTCATCCAAATCTTTGAGTTCAGTTTCCTAGTGTCTCACACATGTCAAAAAATTCTGTTAAAACTGATAATACTTTTCATTTTACTTGAACATTTTATTTTTGTTGAGTAACAATTTCTTATTCAAAAACTGATGCATAAAGTTTAAAATATTCTTTCTGTGAAATATTTTTTTATTTTATTGTGAAAAGTTTCTTTAGATAATAAACCAACTAGAACTTCATTTAAATTGAAGCTTAAGGAAAAATATTTCCCAGAATATCGTGAGGATATTTATAGAACTAGTGTTTCCGAGATTGTATCACGTTGAAAAGAGAGGGAAATAAACGCAAGTGATTGCACATAAGCATTTACTTGACAAGAATAAAGGGAACTGTAGTGTAAGAGAAGTAGGAATTAGTTTAGATTTGGAAGAGATCTAATCATGAGGAATTGAAAATATCTCTGGCCTTTAAAATTAAGAATTGGGACTTTTATTTGGGGGCGTGGTAATTGGTGAACATGGGTAGCTAACATAATTTTTTTTTAAGATGAGCAAAAAATCAATAAAGCTAGAAGACTGTCACTGCCTGGCTGTGATATTCACGTAAAGCCACGGCATTCAAGACAGTGCGGTCAGAGCGCGGGGAGGCCCGCTCGGAGCCGTGGGGCAGAGCGGGGTGCAGAAGGAGACCCTCGCAGATGGGGCTGACCAGTTGTGGGGACAGTTTTAAAAAGTTTGCCTTTTTTTTAATTAAACTTTTTTACTTTGAGATAGATAATTTACTTTTAAAAATTAAAAATTTTATTCTGTGACTGAGAATGCAAAGACAAGTATGTTGGAGAAAATATTTGCAAATCACATTTTAAAAAAGAGCTTGTATCCAAAATATACAGAGAACTCAAAACCTAACAGGAAGAAACAAGCACACCTGTTCTTCTGAGTGAGTGGAAGGCTTGAGCAGAGAGCAGGGAGGGCGAGGGTGTCTGACGAGCACCTGGAGAGGTGCCGGAGCCAGCAGGCGCAGCTCCGGGCGGGGCCGGGACCTGCCGCGGGTCGCTGAGACCGCAGTGAGAGAAAACCCTGACAGCCCGAGTGCCGGGGAGAGTGCAGAGCCGGGGGAGCCCCCACGCGGTGCTGGCGAGAGCGCAAGTGGGGGAGCTGCTTTGGAAGAGCATTTGCTTATCTCTTACACAGTTAGATGTGTGCTCATCCCGCAGTTTCACTGCTGTGTATTTGCCTTAGAAAATGAGCCCTTACGTTCACGTAAAAAGCTGCACACAAACATTCGTAGCAGCTCTCGCTATCATCTCCAAAACTGGAAACAAACCCCGTGTCCTTTAAGTGGCCGCAAATAAACCAGCACCTCTGCACGAGGGATTGCCGATTGGCGATAACCGAGCTTCCGGTGCTCTTAGTAACGTGGAAGAATCTCAGAGATACTATGATGAAGTGAAAGAAGCTAGTCTCCGAAGGTCACATACACTGCATGACTCCATTTATATGACGTCTGGAAAAGGCGGAAGCACACCTTCGCACTGGTGGCCAGGGTTAGAGGTCAGGAGGGTGTGACTGCAGAGGGGAAGCAAAGGGAGGGTTTGCTCAGCGAGGAGAAGTCTGCGCCCCAACTGTGGTTGTGGTTGTGTGAATCTGCGCACGAGGAAAACCCTCAGAACTACAGTTGTGCCTCGGCACTGGTTGGCTTCAGAACTCGACAAGCCCTGTACTTGTCTCATTTTGACAAGAAAGAAAGGTCTCAGCACCCGGTGCTTCTCTGGACTCATTGCACTTGCTAAATGTGTAAGCGTCCCGAGGCGCCCGCAGGAGAAACTGCTCCATCACTCATCACTTGCTTGGCACTCGCTGGTTTGGGCGCTTGCCACGGGTTCCGGAATGAGTTAACGACAAGTACCGAGGAACCACTGTGTACATAAAAGTTAGTTTTACTGAATCACAGCTTATAAAAGATTTTTTAAAAGCAGAGGTGATCAGGGAACCACCCCGTTCCTTTCAGGACCCTAGCATGACCCGAAAAGGCAGGGTGCTGGGGACGCGCAGCCCTCACTTCCTGTCATCACACGTGTGCTTGGAGAGCAGGTGACAGAGCTCTATGGCAGTGACTTCCAGCGTGCCGACGCAGCTTTACGTTACAGTAACGAACACACCGCAGTACAGGGGAGGTGGCGGCTGGGCGCTCCGGCCAGTGCAGGGGACGGAGGGTCTGCTCGTGGAGCCCCCGGAGTGCCAGCGCCCCAGCAGGAGGACAGAGGGCTGGGCGCTGGTCTTCAGAGAACTCACGTGAAGTGTGATGGGGTTAGTGGGTGGCTCTGCCAAAGAGAGAGTGTTTCTACAGGCCAAAGGAAAAGACTGTTCGATGTGGAATGTACAGCGTTTTTCCTCATTGGAAGTGAAGTCAGAACTGTCCCACTGCCTGTAGGGGTCGTTGAGAAGATTCCTATATTAAGCAGGATTGCTTTCTTTTCTAAGATTTTTGAAGTCTGAAACATTTCCCAAATTTGCTTTTAAACATGCAGCATAGCTAATACCGACCTCAAATTAATTTTTCATAGAACGTTTATACTTTTGTTAGAAGGTAGCCTGTCTTTCTTGCTGTCCGCTGATCACGTCCACCTTTTAAACGAGCTTTTGCGCTCCTTCGCAGGGCACAGTGAAGCAGGCGTACACAGGCGCGCCGGTGGTCGACAACGAGCTGCTGCGGCTGAGCCTGCGACTCTTCAAGCGCAGGAGCGCCTGCCGCGCCTCGGGGCCCGACAGGGCCGAGGATGGCAAGCTCGCGCCGCCCGGCGAGCCGGAGCTGTGCGTGTCCTGAGTCGGAGTCCGGTGCTTTCGGTGCCTTCCACAGCGGCGCGTGCTCTTTGCCGAAGGCCTGGTTTTCACGCACGTTCCTGGGACGGCGGCAGAACACGCTTGTCAGCCACGCCACAAGAGTGAAAGACAAGTGGCTCTGAAGCTTAGGTGTTAGTCTGGCTAAACTAAGATTTTACACAGTACGTAATACTCGTGAGAAATAATGTGAAAGCATCTAGAGTCAGTACTTTATTTTGTGCGTTTTGTTAAAAGTGAAGTTTGGGAAAACGGTTGTCACTGTGCTTCCAGTCTACAGAGATTTTGCTGAAAAGGAGCCACTGACATGTTCTGGGTCGTTCCTGAAGAAACTGCAGTGTGATTCAGGAACTGTGTCCACGGAGCACGTGCACGCACGCACACTCTGCAGCCCTGTGCTGCATGGAACACGGGGTGCTGGCCCTGCGCTCCGCAGCGGGGAGCCCAGGGACTTTTCCCTGCTGAACACGTAGAAAAGTTACTTGATGGTGGATCTTTGTTTTTTTTTAAATACATGTGCATTGTTACAATGTATTTTGAATGCATTTGGAATCTAAATGGTTTTCTTTGGTTAGCAGAGACTGTCTACTATTTTTATTTTTAATAAATATGCCTGCCTTCTACCCTTCTCTTGTTTTAGATTTACTTTGCCTTGTTCCTGGCGTTCTGAAACATTTGCCATCACCGTTACACGTTTCATACCTCACATATTTTACTGTTCAGTCCTTACTGTTGGGCAGCTGTTAGTAATGTGCGACCGAAGATGTGCTTCAGTTAGAGCCGGGAATGCTTGCAGCGTCCCGAGTGTCAACAGGGCTGTGCCATCTGAGCTTTAAAATACGACCATCCCATTTTTTAGAGCTATATAGCCTTTGCTTACATTAAACTGGCTCCAGCCTGTAATATGTAAAATGACTCACTCTTTAAAGATTACAGTGTATCTGCTTTATTCTGTATGTATATATTGAACTCGTGAAGTAGATTCTTAGAAGTACTTGAAATAGACTCAAAGCTGCAGAGTATTGGGGGAGACAAATAATAGTAATAATAATAAAGGAAACCAGTCAAAATTGCAATTTGGTCATTACCTCCAGCAGTTTTCTGTTTGACTGTAAGCCTATGATAACTTGTCTCAGTAGTTTTGTGTTGTTGCTAAAGGTAGCCAGGTTTCTTTTCACTTCAGGAAACATTTATTGTGCATTTAACTTGTGCAAGGCACTTGCCTAGCAAAGGAGACAGCGGCCTGAAAGCATGTGTGAGAAAAATGGCAAACGACAACAAATTTGATTTTTCTTGATGTTACTTCCTTTTCCATTTAGTAAATGTTTTGAGTAAAGAAAAGAGAAAAGGTAAACATTATGATGACCCTGGGGAATGTACACCCTTTAAGAAACTATTTCCTGATTATAATAGACAGTCTTGTTCGCTGTAACACAAAGATTGAAGGTCCCAGAACGTCTCATGCTGGTCCCCAGAACTGTGGAATAAAACAAAAACAATTTGTTTTGTCCACTGACTTTAGGAATATCTCACAAGTTGTTTAGTTACAGAATGAAAACTGTGGGCCCTGGCTGGTGTAGCTCAGTGGATTGAGCGCGGGCTGGGAACCAGAGGGTCCCAGTTCGATTCCCCGTCAGGGCACATGCCTGGGTTGCAGGCCAGGTCCCCATGAGGGCCATGTGAGAGGCAACCATACATTGCTGTTTCTCTCTCTCTGTCTCCCTCCCTTCCCCTCTCTCTGGAGTAAATAAATAAAATCTTAAAAAAAAAAAAAAAAAAAAACTGTACAGGCAGTCCCTGGTTTACAATGGTTCTGTTTATAGTTTTTCACCTTTAGAATGGTGCCAAAGCAGTACACATTCAGTAGAAAACAGCTAGGGTACGCTATGATGTTCGGTAGGTTAAATGCATTTTCCAGTTAACGATGTTTTCAGCTCACTATGTGTCTATCAGGACATAGCTGCATCGTAAGAAGCTCCCGTGGTTGAATTTGTCACATACTTGAATCTGTTGCCTTTTTTAGTGTGAGGATGGTTTTATGTCATGAAAGAAAATTGTAGAATGATTCTTGTTTCCCTAGCCACAGTATTGGGAGCATGAGGTTCGCAGTAGGAATGTCCTGTTAAATCTCATAATTTCTTAAAAAGTTCATATATTCTCTGTATTGCTAGTTAGATATTTATGGAGTTCTAAAGCAGATCTTTTCATTAACTTTCTCATCAAACTCTTGGGCCATAATTACAATCAGTGCTCCTAAAAACGTCTTCCCATTCATAAGTTATTTGCCGGTAGAGTTAAAGGTCTGTCGTAGCTGGTGGATCAAGATGGCCCAGTTGCCGTAATCGCACAGCTGGCCTCCAGCTGCTGGCAGTGACGTTGTGTCTGTCTACAGTTCGACACCCGGTGCACGTCCCCACGCATGCGCATCACAGCGGCATTGGGTTCCCTTTGGCAGCTGTCCTCGCTGTCTAGTCAGAGATGGTGCTAACTTACTACATAGCTGGTAACTTCATGAAAATTCCTAAGTGTGGGTAAGTAGTAATGTGACGTGCTGAAAACGCAGACCTGTCGCTCCCCTCTTCTGATCAGTAACTGCAGGTTGTCTTCCCAGTCCCACCCCATGACTGCATTAGGGTTTTATGGAGTAATCTTTTTTTTAAATAATATTTTTTTAAAAAAGATTTTATTTATTTTTAGACAGAGGGGAAGGGAAGGAGAAAGAAAAGGAGAGAAACATCAATGTGTGGTTGCCTCTCACGTGCCCCCTCACTGGGGACCTGACCCACAACCCAGGCATGTGCCCTGACAGGGAATTGAACCGGCGACCCTTTGGTTCGCAGGTTGGCACTCAGTCCACTGAGCTACACCAGCCAGGGTTATAGCTTAATCTTTAGTAACCTGAAAGTTTGTGTTGGCAAAGCATCTGACATCACTGGGTACTGTCTGGTGGGTAAATAATAAGTTACATAGTATCTATATTTTTAATCTTTTTATTTTTTATGTTTCCATTGCAGTTAATATTTGGTATTATATTAGTTTCAGGTGTATAGCACAGTGGTTAGATATTTGCATAATTTATAAAGTCATCCTCTGATAAGTCTAGTATTCACCTGGTACCACAGTTACTAAAATATTATTGACTGTGTCTACTATGATGTACTTTACATCGTGACTTTTTCAATCCTCAAATGAGATCATGCTTATTGATTTTAGAGAGGGAGGAGGGAGACGGAGAGAGAAACATGGTTGCCTCTTGTACACACCTCGACCGAGGGCTGAGCCCTTCGGTTTACGGGACGCTGCTCCAGCCAACCGAGCCACACTGGCCAGAGTTCGTGACTGTTTTAACTCCTGTACTTCCCAAGCCCTTCACCTTTTTACCCACTCAGCCCACCCCCCACCAGTCTGGCAGCCATCAATTCTTTGTACCTGTAAGTCCATTTTTGTTTGGTTTGGCTCTTCAGATGGCACATGTTGGTGAAATCTTATGGTATTTGTCTCTGACGTAAGTCACTTAGCGTGATACCCTCTAGGTCCATCCATGATGTTGCAAATGGTAAGATTTCATTTTATTTTTATGACTGAGGGGATAGTCCATTGTACAGATTGAGGGGCACTTACGTTGCTTTCATATTTTGGGTGTTGCAAATAATGCTGCAATGAACACGGGTGAATACCTTTGTGAATTACTGTTTTGGGTTTCTTTGGATACCCAGAAGTCATAAGATAGTTCTATTTTTAATTTTTTGAGGAACCTCCGCACTGCTTTCCACAGTGGCAGCACCAAGTCTGCATTCCCACCAGCAGTGCACGAGGATCCCCTTTCTCCTCATCCTCGCCAACACTTGTTGATTTTTTAATGACGGCCATTCTGACTTGGGTGAGGTGGTCTCACTGTGGTTTTTACACTTCCCTGATGATTAGTGATGTTGAGAATCTTTACTTGACAAGTGACATTAATTTTTTTTAAATCCTCACTTGACGACATTTCCATTGATGTTAGAGAGAGGGAGAGAGAGGAAAAAGTAACGTAGATGGGGTGGATTGGTTGCCTCCCGCACACAACCTGACTGGGGATCGAACCAGCAACCCAGGTATGTGCCCTGACCAGGAATTGAACCAACAACCTTTGGTACATGGAACCAACTGAGCCAGGGCAAGATCTACTTCATTTTTAATAGCTGTGTAAGGTTCCATTGCATGCATTTGTGATATTTAACCTGTCCTCTTAATTTAAATGTCTACTGACATTTAAATGGTTTCAGTATTCTAGGCCATGCCACAATGAAGGGTCTCAGGTAACTTGTTTTATCCCTGTGACTGTAAGAAAGTTCTAGTCTACAACCATACCACCCTGAATGTGCCCGATCTCGTCTCCTCTCAGAAGCTAAGCAGGGTCGGGCCTGGTTAAGTACTTGGATGGGAGAAAGTTCTAGCCGCGGCGTATGCAGCAGGAAGGCCCCTGCCTGTGTAACAAGTGAAAACGGGCTGCCACTTGGCACGCATGATGGGCTCAGTGACTGCAAGCAGTCAGGCAAGAGGTTCTGACGGTGGCAAGTGCTGACTGAGTGGGCGCCACATCCTAGGCCTGTAGCAGTGGTCCGCCTTTTCCTTGAGCCAGCTCTCTTCTCTGTGGTTTTCGAGCATCTAGAATAACACACGTAAACTGTCAGCACGGTCTCTGCTCTCGACCCTCAGAGATAAGCACCCGGTACGGGGAGGGGGCCCCAGCACCACTCACTGTTCTTCTCTCTGCGCAGCCCTGGAAACTGTGTTAAAGCTTAACTGTCCCATACCCACGGATGGAAGGAAGTATGTGTCTCTCCGTTTTACTCTTCACCCAGTGCGAGAGAGTCCCCCTTCACTTTCTCCGGCCCCCCAGTCTGTCATCAAGGATGTTGTTGAGCATGGCGCATGCCTGGTCCTTGGCTTCGGTGTGTAAAATAAACTGCAGACACCGCTCCTCCCTGGAGCGTTTTCTCGACCCTTCCAGATTGTGCTTCTGGGTCGGGCTCTGAACCCCTGGCTCAGATAAAGTCTTTAAACCTTTAGGTTTGGAGTTTATTTCATGGACAGGTGCATGTGCCCATGTCAGCACATGGGTCTCCAGGAGGTTTGCTCCCACCGTCAGCCTGTAAATCCCTGCGCCCCATGCACTCTCCCCGGTGTGACCAGGTTTACGTTTCCCAATGTAACATACAAAAAGTGACATCCTGCTGTTGTTTCAGCTTGCACTCTCTTTTTTGTTTGTTTTAAATATATTTTATTGATTATGCTGTTACAGTTGTCCCATTTCCCCCCCTTTATTCCCCTCCGCCCTGCACACCCCTCCCACCCGCATTCCCCCCTTTAGTTCATGCCTAAGGATTGTTCTTTGGCTCCTATATTCCCTATACTATTCTTAACTTCCCCTGTCTATTTTCTACCTACCATTTATGCTACTTATTCTCTGTACCTTTTCCCCCTCTCTCCCTTTTCCCGCTGATAACCCTCCATGTGATCTCCATTTCTGTGATTCTGTTCCTGTTCTAGTTGTTTGCTTAGTTCATTTTTTGTTGTTGTTGTTTTAGGTTCAGTTGTTAAATAACTTTGAGTTTGTTGTCATTTTACTGTTCATATTTTTTATCTTTTTCTTAGATGAGTCCCTTTAACATTTCATATAAGGGCTTGGTGATGATGAACTCCTTGAACTTGACCTTATCTGGGAAGCACTTTATCTGCCCTTCCATTCTAAATGATAGCTTTGCTGGATAGAGTCATCTTGGATGTAGGTCCTCGCCTTTCATGACTTTGAATATTTCTTTCCAGCCCCTTCTTGCCTGCAAGGTTTCTTTTGAGAAATCAGCTGATAGTCTGATGGGCACTCCTTTGTAGGTAACTGTCTCCTTTTCTCTTGCTGCTTTTAAGATTCTCTCCTTATCTTTAATCTTGGCTAATGTAATTATGATGTGCCTTGGTGTGTTCCTCCTTGGGTCCAACAACTTTGGGGCTCTCTGAGCTTCCTGGACTTTCTAGAAGTCTGTTTCCTTTACCAGATTGGGGACATTCTCCTTCATTATGTTTTCAAATAAGTCTTCAGTTTCTTGCTTTTCCTCTTCTCCTTCTGGAACCCCTATGATTAAGATGTTGGAACGTTTAAAGATGTCCTGGAGGTTCCTAAGCCCCTCCTCTCCTCATTTTTTTGAATTCTTGTTTCTTCATTCTATTCTGGTTGGCTGTTTCTTCCTTCTTGTCCAAACCGTTGATTTGTGTCCCGGTTTCCTTCCCGTTACTATTGGTTCCCTTCGCATTTTCCTTTATTTCACCTAGTGTAGCCTTCACTTCTTCCTCTATTTTGTGACCAACTTCACCCAATTCTGTGAGCATCCTGATTACCAGTGTTTTGAACTGTGTATTTGATAGGTTGGCTATCTCTTCGTCGCTTACTTATATTTTTTCTGGAGCTTTGATCTGTTCTTTCAGTTGGGCCTTTTTTTTTTGGTCTTGGTGCACCTGTTACATATAAGGGGTAGAGCCTTAAGTATTCACCAGGTCAGGGCAACCAATGTCACTGCATTGTGACACTGTATGTGGGGGAGGGTCCGAGAGGGAACAGTGCCGCTGGCTCAGCTCTCTGCTGGCTTTCAGTCACTTCCCCGCTTCCCACAAGCAAACTGGGCCCTTCTGGTGCTGATTCCTGGGTGGGTGGCTTGTGTACATTCTAGGACCCTGTGTGTCTCTCCAACAGACTATCCTGTGAGGCTGGGAGTTTCTCCTGCTGCCGCAACCCCCACAGGTGTTTGCAGTCAGAGGTTTGAGGCTTTATTTCCCCTCTGGGACCCTGGGTTGTGGGTCTGTCTCACTCCCCAGTTGTTCCTCCCAGTTTATCTGCACGTGAATGTGGGACCCCCGGTCCACCAGCTGCTGCCTTGCTGGGAGTCCTCTCTGCCTGGCTGCCTGTCTCCGCCCCTCCTACCGGTCTGGGTGAGTGTTTCTTCTTTAACTCCTTGGTTGTCGGACTTCCATACATTTTGATCTTCTGTCAGTTCTGGCTGTTTTTTGTTTTTAAATTTTTTGTTGTCTACCTACACCTCCATCTTGGCCAGAAGCCCTCTCAACTTGCATTCTCTTATTAGGAGTGAGGTTGGGTATTTATGTATATGTTTGACCCATTTCCATTTCTTTTACCTTAAACTATATCAGTTTCTATCCTTTGCCCATTTTTCTATGGGCTTGTTGCTCTTTTATTCAATTACAGGTGTCAAGCGCGTCACTGAGGCCTTGGTGTGGAGACCTCGGAGCCAGTATTGGCAGGACATGAGCTGGAGAGGACCGAAGGGGCCGGCCCAGGCATCTGGAAGTGCTTGCTGTGACGTCCACCACTGGGAAGTCCTCCAGGTCACTGACAGCGGAGCAGAGATGTTGGGTGAGCAAGAGAGCCCAGCACAGCCAGTGTTGTGCCCCCTCCATGGACCTGGACACCTGGGGAAGGGGCCTGTGGGGGGCTTGGTGGGTTGGTTGTGGTTTGGGGCAGATTTTGCTGTCTGCTCTGTGAAGGGGCTTCTGCACCTGAATGTCTCTTATTAGCCTAAGTTGTTTTGAGTGCATCTCAAGATGCTTTTCCCCAGGGGTGTTCTGGTGAGGAACTCACAGTAGTTCAGCTGGATCTAGTTCTGATTATGCAGTGACGGAGATAGGGTTATACAGGCCTGCTTTAGGGGGGAAAAAAGTTTTCTCTCTTGAATCTGAACTGAGTTTACCTCCGGAAATGAATGCAGACAGAAATATCGTCCAGTGAATGGGACTTGGAATAGCCCGCAGAAAAGATTCTCCAGTTCAGTATTAGATAGAAAATGAGGAGGAGGCCATTGTTCTGTGGTGCATGTGCAGCTGAACCTGGTCTACTCCCCACAGGGGTGGGCGGGTAGGGACACAGCAGTGACACTGCAGCCCTGCCCCAGGGGCAGCAGACATGCACCAGGCCCTGGAGCAGAGACAGCGCATTGACCTCCTCTAGTCTACGGTTGAGGGGCTGTTCGGACAGGCAGAGGGAAGAAAGGCTTTTCACTTCTTACAAAGGGACACTAAAGGGTACCCACCTGGGCCTCACGGCACACTGAGTATTTCTGTCCTCCACCCCCAAATTCTTGTGTCAAAGCCGATGACCACTGTGAGAGCATCTGGAGGTGAGGCCTGTGGTGCTGACAGACCCTGAGTTGTTTTTAATGCCTGACTAGATCCCAATACAAATGTCAGTTTTTTTCCTAAGCTAATCAATCATTCATTGGCACTCCTTGGAATGAATTTTTAAATTTTCTTTTAAAATTAAGAGTAAAGGCTTGGATTTTTAATTATACCGTCATCACAACTGCAGTGGTTCAGCGGCTCTGATTCGGTCTTTACTGTGGCAGGGAAGGTAGGCAGGTGGGTTAGCAGATAGGTGACGACCAACTGACAGTGCTGTATGTACAGATAGTGTGTATTTGTGTGTTCTCGCACATAATTCCTCTCTCTCTCTGCACTAGATAGTTCCGATGGGAACGAGAAAGGGGCTGAGGACACCGAGGCACCCTGAAATTTAAAACTTGCGCAAGCTCGCACAGCAGCAGTAAGCTGCGGAGGCAGGATTCAGCCGAGACAGTTCTCGCAAGTTCTGTGCTCACAGCCACTGCCAGGGTGCTTGTCCGGTGTGTGCATGTACTCGCGCTTTACAGACATCAGAACAAGTGGGAGTTCTCAGTGTGCCACTGTGGTCACAGTCGACTGCATGGCTGCTACCTCCTTCCATGGTATTTAACACTCAGCAGTTAAACAGCACTGTTCTGTGCAGTGGACAAAACGTCCCACGTGTACAGGGAAAAAAAGGACGTGTGCTGTCTCTGGAGCAGGCACAGGCGGCCCACAGGAACAGCTTGATCCAAAGATCAAGCGAAACAGCCACGGGCAGTTCAGTCGTCAGTCCGGGCCTGCCGGACCCCAGCACACACTCTACAATCAGCTCCCCGAGGCGCTTAGTGTGGTAGCAACACACCGCCTGCTACCGCGCCCACTCAGGAAAGAAAACAAAGCACTGCTCCAGGTCACATCGGGAGACTTTTATTAACTTAAATTGACACGGTCAACTGTCTGCCAGTCCTTGCTGAGCAGGCCTGCACTTGCTGTACACCCACAGGTTCTTCTTGGTACCACAGGGTCCTGTGGACTTGCCGTTACTGGTGTTTGTAATGGTTAAAACGGTGTTCCAATAATTAAGTTACTGCACTGGAGTATTTAAAAGAATATTCTGAGGAGTGTTTGAAAGCTGTGTCTATAAATAGTGACTGACATATTTACTTAGGTATTTGGTGTTGAAGATAAACACTTATATAAAACATCATTTTATTACACTGCTCTACTAATGAGGCTTGTTATTAGGTACAATATTTCTAACACTAAAGAATAAAGCTTTATAGTCATTATTTTATTCATAGGACTCGGTGACGAAGAATGTCGTGTCCAGCAGTGAGGAGCTGGCCCACTGCAAACAGCACTCTGGAAGTGACGAGGAAGGCTGCGACAGAGGCTACGGAAACCAGGTAACCGCACTACACGTTCCTGACGCAGACGGCCCTTCAACGGCAGGGTTAAATGTGGGCCGACTGCTTTTACAGGTTTTCATGCCTAGAGGGCGCTATAATTTCCACACACTGAAGAGAAAAGAAACAATAACAGAACACAGTATTTTTAACAATCAGAGCACGTTTAGATCCTTCAGCCGTCCACAGTATTGTCAGATCAGATTGGCAACTGAAACTTCACATCCACCTGGGCTTGTTTGGCTAAGGACACTATTTCAGAGAGCTTTACAACCTGAAAGAAAAAAAAAGTCTTTGTCTATTTTCACAAAAATGTGACATCAGAACTGCTGGTAAATGTGAAATTAATGCACTTTCCATCTCTTCCGTCTGAAGTGGGGGCTGTTCCGACATCAAGCACTTCCCACTCTCAGCACTCTGACCACTGAGTCTAACCCTCACATCACGCTCGTCTCAGAGCCTTTGCGCACGGCTGTCACAGCAGCAGGTGCTGAGTGTCTGCCGTCTGCGCAGGCCTCCACGCACCGCCTCCGCCTTATCTGCGCACGCCTCTACCGCACCGCCTCAGTCTTACCTTTCTTGAAGACAAAAACAGTGAGTACCTTAGTTGGATCCTACACAGTGCAAACCACATATAAGTAAGTTTGCTTTAAAAAAAAAAGTATATAGTCTTAACAATGCTGGGATAGGAGTTTGGATCTAGAGTTAATATTTTACTTTCTACCAATGAACTGACAGTTACCAATTTGAGTCCCAGTGTTCTCGCTATGCTCTGTCTGAGAATGCCCAGCTGGTACCACAGAAAACATCACGCAGATTACCGTCTACAACCAAACGACAAACTCAGCTTCTCCCTTCCCCCCAGAGTTGTTAGAAGAAGGCTTCAGTTAGGCACCTTGGTTTCAAATCTCTCTCAAACGCTTACGACATGTGATCCTGGGTGAGCTAATTCATCCAGCCTCCTTCCTCATCCCTGAAATCGTGATTATACCACCACACTCCTACTTGGTAAGATGACACTTGAGAAAAGCTCAGCCCTGCAAGCATAAGTATGTGACACACGGCAGCAGCTGCCAGTGTGACTGCGTCACTAACACTGTATGCCTCCCACAGTCTCCCATTTGGTCAGCAGAGGACCGTGGCACAGCGCAGATCGGCTGTTCACTTTCCTCTCTCCCGTTCTATCTGGTCAGGGTCCTACTGACTCTTGTCCTGTCTGTCCACGTCCACAAAACGTTCCTTAATTCGGGCTCTTGCTGCAAACAGGCATATTTTCAGAGACAGGGTACAGCCTGTCCGTCCCAAACCCTCACCTCACCTCACGTGTAATCACTCCCCGAGCCAGGCCCCTGCTGTCTCTCGCAGTCAAATGGCCTTTCTGAGCCACTTCCCCCTGCCGCCCCCTTGCTCAGATGGTAACTTAAACTCAGGGTTGAGTATAAGATCCTTTGTATCTAAACCACAGTTGAAGTTTGTTTACCAACAGGTCCTTTCCCCGAGTTGTCCCAAAAACACACTAAGGCCCTTATCATTCTATGACATGACATTAACTCAGCAAATCCCAAAAGCCCACTCCTGACTGACCCACACAGCCCCCAAGAGCACGCCAGGAGATGTGACTCTAATTGCCAGTGACTGCCAGTGCCACCTGGTGAAGAATGACCTGACATTAATCACACACTTCCTGTGGAATTACACAAGACCAACTACAAAATATTCCTGCTCCTTGCTCCCCAAACCAAATACCCACATGACCGCACCTACAGACCAGGACGGCCAGTGGACAGGAAATGTGGGGGAGAGGACACCCCAGGGATGCGCTCGTTACTATCCTGACTGTGGGAAAGACCGCAAGACCATCAGCCTGGCTTGTTCAACAAAGGAGAGTCTACAGATCAGCAGAAAGTTAGTGACGTATAACCAACTGCAATGTGTGCAGACTCACTCTGCAGCGGCAGGGCACACTCACCATTTTAGCAGCTTCGTCCAGGTCATCGCAAGCGAGAATTTTCAGCCCACTGTCCGCGATCAGTGCCTTGGCGTCATCCACTCGCGTACCTGAAAAGCATCGCGCGATGAAAGGTGTTTTAAATGTCTGCACAAAGGCACTAAAGACGTCTGTCACCATACACAGCGCCACGCCGCAACGCGAGAGCATGCTCATCATTCAGTGCTGCACACGCCCCGAACCGCAGAAGATGCCCGGAAACACGGACGCCGGCATGCCGCGCCGCGCCCTATCGGCGTGAGTCAGGAAGTCAGACGTGAAGACAATGTGCAACACACAAACAACGCCTTGGATCGCACCAAATGAAACCCTGAAGGACTTTGCCCCACTGTTAGAAAATTTCTAATGCCCTGTTTCTTAAGTTCCCTGTCACGTGACACTCTCATCTGAAAGACAGCTGTACTTTAAAAGAACTGAACTCCTGGGAGCCGTGAACGTTTCAGCAGCTGGGGTCAGGACACGGGCTGCGCCACACTCACCTTGTAGCCGCACCACGATGGGGATTTTAATTTCCAAATCCTTCACCGCCATAACGATGCCCTGGGCAATGACGTCGCACCGCATGATGCCGCCGAAGATGTTGACCAGGATGGCCAGTACCTGTGAGCAGCGTGGTTTTTGGCAGGTTAAAATTTTAAAGAAATAAGCATGTGTCCTTCCTTCCCAAGAAAACACCAGTGTTTGTCCCTTACAATAAAAGTCGGTTCCGTGGACCACTTTTGGACCAAGGAGCCACCCCTCTGTAGGTTTCACCGCGGACGTCGGGCACCCGGCTCCTGTTCCCTTCTGTCCCACACGTGCAGACCTCCTGCTGCCAGTCACCTGCCCCCTGGTAACACAGCCATCCACCGGCAGGGCCACCCCGACCACGCAGCAAGGCGATGTCCCACGCAAGATCTCCAGCTCGTGCTCATTAACTGTCATCTCCCTCCACCTATCCCCACCCCCCGACACAGTCTCCACACCACCCGGGCCCCCAGGACCGCTGCACCGCTGTGCGCTGGCTCATGGCTGCACCACGCATGTGCAGCCTGGGGCCTGCGGGCCCGGTGCTCCTTCACCTTCACGCTGCTAACCCGAGTCACTGTTCTTCCACATTTTACAAAAAATATTTTGTATTTTTCATTTTTTAATGAACTACACTCTGGTGGGGTTACAGACAGATCAAGATACTGTAAAGCAGGAGTAACAAAAGTTGTCTCTGGACAAAACGAGATGATTTTTATTTTCTTCTTTTTAGCTTTACAGACTTTTCATAGGAATACACTCCCATGCCAAATCCCTACCATTTTTATTATCTAACAATCTAATATCTCTTCATCTTGTGTTCTAAGTCACAATAGGAACCTGCCTTTTTCTGTGGTTCACTGTACTGAGTTGACTCCATGTTCTCAAACGATGGAGGACTTTTAAACTTAAACACTCAGCTAGGGTACCTACCAATCACATCTGCTAGTGAATCGAGTGCCTCCTCACCGTTTGCACTCAGAAACACAAGCCCCGCCCTTACCTTTTTATCGGAAGTGATGAGCTTAAATGCTTCTGTTACTTGATGGACTGTAGCACCACCACCGACGTCCAGGAAGTTGGCTGGTGTCCCTCCGTGGAGTTTTATGATGTCCATTGTGGCCATGGCCAGACCAGCACCGTTCACTAACAGGGGGGAAATGGTGTGTATGAGCAACAACACAAAGAAGATAAAGCACAGTAAGCCGAGCTGGCCTGACTCTTAACATGAGAACACGGTACCGAGACAGCCTATGTTCCCGTCGAGGCCGATGTAGTTGATATCTGCCTTTGCTGCATCTCTGTCCCTTTCATCTTCCTGGGTCCAGTCCTGGAGATCAAAGATTTTCTTCTGGCGATAAGCTGAATTAGAATCAAAATTGATCTTTGCATCCATACAGAGCACTTCAAGGAAAAAAAAGAAAGTGATCTTAATTTCAAGACAGATACAATAAACCGTCCAATAACCAAACAATTCTTCAGTTTAGGGGGAAAACACATTCCGCTACTTTATTGAAAGTATTTAAACTTATGTTCACAATGGATTCAAAACTGTTTCTTCAAAAAGAGAACTGGGAATTGAAACTACCCCTTCGAAGTTACTGGTTCTGTATATATTTTAGGCAACAGGTAAAGAGGAGGAAAAAATACCACAAAAACATTGAAATATTTTTTAAATTACCAAATAACTGTCCATGCTCCTGACAGGGTCAGGGCCCCTGCACTCGGGCCCGGAATCCCACCCCGGCGCCTGCTGAGAGCCGCGCCACAGGTCTGTCTTCCTGCCTTGTAACCCCGCCCCCGCTACCGCTAAATCAGACTGACTTGCAAAAACGCAGTTCTGTCCTCTCTTAATAAAATGTATTTTAGCCCTTACATCTGCTTTACTCTTCTCTTTCTGTACAGCGAAACTCATGGAAAGAAATGTCTGTGTAAACCAGGGATCAGGAAACTACGGCCCAAGGGCCAGATTCAGTCTGTGAGTTAGGAATGGGTTTACAGCCCTGGCTGGGGTGGCTCAGTGGATTGAGCACTGGCCTGTGAGCCAAAAGGTCGCTGGTTCCATTCCCAGTCAGGCCACATGCCTGGGTTGGGGGCCAGGTCCTCAGTAGGGGGCATACCAGAGGCAACCACACACTGATGTTTCTCTCCCTCTCTTCCTTTCTTCCCCTCTCTAACAATAAATAAATAAAATCTTTTTAAAAAAGGTTAAGAAAGAATAAGAGGCCACAAGAGCCAGTTTACAAGTGCCTCTACTGGCCACACCTGGGATAACGGAGCAACAGGGAAAGGATGGAGCTTGGTATAGCCCGTCGGACATAAACGAACAAAGGAACAAGCAGATGGGGAGGAAGGGAGCACTCTTCTTTACAAGGCAGTGCCAGCCAGTCAACACTGAGGAGCTGATGGGTTAGAAAATCGTCAGGAGATGCCAAAACTAACGGGTACAAGGTTTGATCAGCGGCACAGTCTCAAAACACTTTGCCACAAATTTCCTAATAATTACGAATGAAAAAAACAGGGATTTGACAATCAAGAACTCTGATGGACACGACCCAAGTCAAGTGATGCCAGTGAACACGGTCAGTATCGAAGCACGTTACAGAGCGTGCCCCGTGCCCCCTGGTACAGTGCGCTGGGAAGGTGAAAGCCCCACGAAGGCCCGTCAGGCAGGGAAACCTGATCGGAAGAACGTTCTACAAAATAAATGACCCCTCTCCACAAAAACAAAAACATGTACTGTGTATGTGTCAAGGTCAAGACACAAAGCAAAAATGAGGCACTCTCTGAGGTCAAACAGAGCTGGCAATGAAACCCACTGTGTGACACTGCACTGGGACCCTGGACCTGGAGGGGGCACGGGGTGTACCGGCACTCCTGGGACGCCGGTCTCCATTTGGTGGATGTGTCATGGATTAGGCAACATTTTATCAACATTAAATTCCCTGGTTTTGATAAGCATATTGAGGTCACGTGAAGGAGCGTTCTTAGACACCAGCACGTTTAGGGGCGATGAAGGACAGTGTCTCCAACTCACGCCGGGACGACCCTCAGGACCCGTCTGTACCCAGGCGCACGGTGCAGAGAAAGAGGATGGTAATGCAAATAAGGCAAAACGTAAATGACCGGTGATTCCGAGTAGAAGATAAATGGAAGTTTCTCGTACTATTTTACTTCTGTATCTATCAGAAAGCTGTGGGGGGTCCATGTAATACCACATTCACAGTAAGCAGTGACTTAGCAAAGTCACCCATCGTATTAAATTAATGCCACTGAACAGGAAAAAAATTGGCAACTTTTATCTTTTATTTCCCATATGAACTGTGTGATGATCCACTTTTCATGTTCAGAATACTTAGTTGCATTTAAGTTATATATCAACTAAGAAACAACTGACTACTTTTGGTAACTAACTCTTCCTTCCAAAGAACACTACATACTTTGCGGTTAACTCAGTTCTAAACATTTTCTCATTTCCATTATTTCTTAATTAACTCATGAATTGAAGTATTTTCATTAAATTTTAAAAAACAGGATGATGTCTTTAATTTCTAATTTTACTGCTTTGTGCTTAAAGGCTATTAACTATGTTATTCTTAGGATTTGTTGAGACTTTTAAATTGTGGGTCAATTTTTTTTAATTGGCATTAATTTTTTTTTTAAATGTAGGGTGAAGGGTTGTGTGTGTGTAGATCCACTAGTTTTTAAAAAAAAAACTAATGTGCTGTTCAAAAAAATAAGTGAGGAACATAGAGCAAAGGCAATAATAGCCACTACTAGGTCTCTTGGGCATAGACTCCAAATATCAAGACAGGTTCACGCAGGAGCCAGCGGAGGGTGACTCTCCACTGCAAACACTCCTGGGGTGGAATCCCGAGGAAACAGACTTCTTAGGCCTGAGCTCCACAATGAAAAAATTTTAAATGAAAGACACGCTAATTCAGTCTTTCCCTTTTTAATACACGTAGAAGAAAAGCTGTCAAAGTGACAGGCTACCCGCCTTTCCCCAGGGACTAAAACTAAAGACCTGCCACGTCTCTGCAGCCCTACGGTGGCCACTGGGACAGCCAGCTCCCCGGAGCTGCAGCCCTTCCCTGAGTCCTCACTGGCACGCCACCCGGCCCCGCCCAGGACCGCCTGCAGTGCTGTCACATGCTGGTCCGGTGCCCACGTGTGGCTGCTGGGCCCCTGAAATGTGACCAGTGACCGAGGAGTATTTTTATCTTGTGTCATTTTAATTGATCTCAACTGCCACATCCAGCCGGTGGCACCACACTGGACAGTGCAGCTTTAAGCCCTCCATGTGCACCTAGATATACATTTAAGGTTTTTAAGGTGTTTGCTTTAATGAGCCTCTTTGATGTTTACATTCACCCTATTTACCACAAAATAAGCGTCTGCACAGGAACGAGTTCATTCCCTTACGCGCTCCGCTCTCCGAGCGAAGCGCACAGTCGGCGGGCACACACGTGCCCACGACCAGCGGTGGTGGAAGAAGACACTGTACCGGCTCCGTCCGAGTCCTCCACCATAGGGTTGATCTCCACCATGGTGGCGTCGTACTTCAGAAACAGGTTGTAAAGCTTCACCATGTTTTCTGCCGCAGAGTCCACGACGTTAGGCGGGAACCCCATCTTCTGCGCCAGCTGAAAGCAATTTGTCACTTTAGTACAGGCACGCCACACACACCCAGTCGACACTAACCTGCTGCACATGAAAACGGGTTCACCTACTACTTGAGGAGCGTGAATCGTGCACAAACGTCAGCCACTGCAGTGGCAGCTGTCACCACTGAACGCTAACCAGAACCTGGTCCCCACACTCTCCGCACGAGGCAGGCCGTGTCCACTCCACAGCTGAGGAAGAGTCACAGAGGCCACGCACTCGCCGTCCACCTCGTGTTCTGGTCCATGCTCCTCCCACGGCCTCCCCATGGCCTCTCAGCCTCGTGCCGGCCTACTCTGTGCTGTGCTAACACCCCACTCTGGGGACACAGATGGTGGCATCCCGATGATCTGAGTGGCCTGAACAGCGGCCAAGACGCTAGATCGCCCTGTTTGGCCTGTTCCGTGGCTTGTGAAGAGCATCTGCCAAGCAAGGAGGCCACACCCAGCCCCACGCGCGTTATCTCTCACTCCAAACTCCACTGAGCACACAGTGGGCAGAGTGGGTCAAGGGGGCTCACAGCTGTTTGCATGGAAAACACACTAGTTAGTAAGTAATAATTCGAGAAGAAGCCCCGTGTTCTGCACACTCCCAGCTGTAAACCTACTTCTGCCCACACTGCGCGTGGGCCCAAAGACACAGGCTGTGAGCTTCCATCTCACAGAGGAGCCCACGGGCTTGAGTGCAGACTTCTGACCAGATGTGCCTGAGGAGCTCTTGAAAAGGCACATCTGTCAGGGTCCCAGCCTAGAAGGTCTGGTTCACAAGCCCACGGAGGCCCCCGTGTCTGCGCGTTCCCCCAGACTGCTGCGCCGCTTGAGAACGCCACGGAGGGCCTTTCCTCCGGGCTGCCGTCACAGGCTGCACCACATCCCACTTTCAGTGACAGGGATCTCACGTTCTTGGAGGGTGAATGTGATTTTTTGCAAAAAGTCCAGTGCCAATATATAAAGTAATTGATCAAGCTAAGAAATGCCATTTTTGGTTAAGGCTTAATTCAAATAAAGACTAGTAAGAAGCCCTGACCAGTGTGGCTCAGTGGGTTGGGCATTGTCCCCCAAACCAAAGGGTCGCCAATTCAATTCCCAGTTAGGGCACAAGCCCGGGTTGCAGGCCAGGTCCTGGTTGGGGGCATGCAAGAGGCAACTGATAGGTCACAGCCACTGGGACTTAACATCGGAAAATTCCAGCAGACTTCCGATCCACCGAGAATGACATTAACTTGCCAAGCACGGCGCTAGGTGCGATTTCTGTTCTGCGCTCACCTTTGTGAGCACTCTTAGTGCTGCAGTCTTAGTGGAGTCTCGCTTCGAGCACTCTTGTAAATCAAGTACCTCCTCCCTCCCTCGCCTGCACCTCCCCGGCTGTCATCCTCAGTGAACACCTACTGAGCTGGACCTCTGTCCCCTCTCAACGTTTATGCCACGTGCTCGCCTTGATGACTCGCTTCAGCTTTATCAGGGAAATCTCTGTCCTCTTTAAACTTTTGTGCAGTCAAAAATATTCCTCTGCTGAACTTCAGTACCAGAAGATTCTTTTGACAGTTTCCCACTAGCACATGCAAATGTCACTCAAACTTTAATATTCAAACTTTTCGTTTAACATGGGTCACTTAGTTACACATCCAAGCTAAACAACCTGCTCAACAGCAGTACTTCAGACATGACCGAACACCTCTTACGGGCCACATGGAGTGTCAGGCTGCACGCCTGGGTCTGCTTTCTTTGGGGTGGGGGCGGGGGAGTTGGAAGGGGAGGGAGAAGCTCACAAGAACCGCACGGACGACCAGCGAAGTTATGCCAGGCTCGATCGCGCATGTGCGTGCACAGAGGAAGTCCACAGCTTTCAGCAGACTCGTCAGTCCCCGCTCACACAAGGTGTGAAAGAAAGGGAACTTGAGATAATCAGGGAATGTGAATGACTGGACAAGTAATGATATTAAGAATTACTGTCCACTGTACTAGATACGGATACATGTTGTAGATACCTCTAATCGTTTCCATTTCAAACAAGCTATTAACATGCCCTGCCACTCAAAAAAATTTTTTAAGTTTTGTCAGTCATTTCACTTGTACAAAGTTAACTCTCTTTCTTTAAGTACTATAATCACTTAACCAAAAGCTAGAAATATTTTGGAGTACGACATACCCGAACGGCTTGTTCCTTTTTGATGCCTTCTACAATGTCAATAGGTTCTTTCACTATGGCTTCAGGGTTTTCTGCAGCAACGTCTTCAATGTTGACACCGCCCTGCGAACTTCCTATTAATACAGGGCCCTAGCAGGAGAAAAAACAGCCAAAACATTCAGATTTTAGTTTGGACTCATCAATAAAATTCTAAAATGTATTTGTGCACACTATCAGACTTATATACCTGTTACCCCCCACTCCTACTTTAAATGCGCTTGAGAATGTGTCCTAGTATCCCCTGCACAGTGCCTCCTTGTAATAAATGTTCAACTGAAATCACAGAGAGGAAGTGACAAGGAAGAGAAAGACGACGGCTCACTATGAGGGAAGAGATTGAAAACATGTACCAGACAAAACAGGCATGCACCCCCCACGGCCGTAAACAAGTGTGGGGACTGACCGTGGGAACGAGGGGTGTGGAGGGGACAAAAGGGGGGGAAATTGGGACAACTGTAATAGCATGAACAATAAAAAAATCCAAAAAGGAAATTAAGAAAATGATCCATTTATAATAGCATCAAAAAAGAATGACATATTAGGAATAAACTTAACCAAGGAAATGAAAGACTTGAACACTGAAAACTATGAAACACTGCTGATGGAACTGAGGCAGACACAGACAGAAAGACATCCTGTGTTCATGGTTGGAGAGACCTAATTTTGTTAAAATGTCCAACATTACCCAAAGCAATCTACAAATTCAACGGAATCCATACTGTAATCCCAATGGTAGTTTTTTCCCAATACAATCTTTATTCCATTTTCAATTTTTTTTTCAAAAATAGAAAAAAAAATTCCTGAAACTCACATGGACTCTCAAAGGACCCTGAATAACCAAAATAATTTTGAGAAAGAAAACAAAGCTGGAGGCCTCATACGTCCTCATTTCAAAACATATTACAAAACTACAGTAATCAAAAGAGCATGGCCCCGCCATGCAAACAGACACACAGAACAATGGGATAGAACAGAGGACTCAGCAGTAAACCCTCGTGTACACAGTCAAACAGTCCTAGACAAAGGTGCCAAAGACTACATGGCTAAGGACAGTATCTTCAACAAATGGTGCTGGGGAAACCGGATATTCACCAGTGAAATAACGAAGCTGGACCTTTACCTTATACCATATTCAGAAATTAACTCAAAATGGGTTAATGACCTAAATGTAAGACCTGAAACTATAAAAATTCCTAATATAAAGCATAGGGGAAGAGCCTCATGACATTGGATTTGACAATAATTTCTTGGATAAGACTACAAAGCACAGGTGACAAAAGCAAAAATTTAAAAAATAGATAAATATTACTATATCAAACAAAAACTTATACACAACAGAAGAAAAACATCAACAGAGTGAAAAGGCAACCTACAGAGTAGGAAAAAGTACCTGCAAACTGTGTACTTAATGATATTAATATTCCAAATACGCGTATATAGAGAACTACAACTCAACAACAAAAAAACAAACAATCCAATTAAAAGATGAAGGCTGGACTTGAAGAGACACTTCTCCAAAGGAGAGAAGGCTGAGCTTAGGACGCTGTCACCAACACCACAGGCCTTGTGGCTTAACCAACAGGTGCTTCTCACAGTGCCCGCTTCACACCCACACTCGTCTTCTCAGCAAATGGCTGTTTGGCCACGGCCTTCATATTCTATGCCAAATAGCTCTCATTTTTTGTGATACAGTTGCACACCCTTATTTGCAGGGGACACACTCCAAGTCCCCCAGCTCATGCCTGAAACTGCAGACAGTATCAAACCCTACATATACTGGGGTGGCCAAAGGGTTCTTTTGGTTTTTTCCATACAATGGCTCTAGTAGCACTTAGCTGTCCTTAACTTCATTCAGAACAATTTTGTTAGATTCCATGTGACAGCTGTCATATCAGTGTGCATTTTAAAAACTGATTTTAGAGTGAGAGGAAGGAAGAGAGAGAGGAAAAAAACATCAATTTGTTGTTCCAATTATTTATGCATTCATTGGTTGATTCTTGTATGTGCCATGACAGGGAATTGAAGCTGCAGCCTTGGCATTTCAGGACGATGCTCTACCCAACTTAGCCACCTGGCCAGGGCTGACTGATTATTTTGTTGTTTAATAGGGACCTATCTACAGGGATTCTAAAAAAATTCACTATGTCCCAAAAAGTAACACCAGCCAACTCCATAGTGGTCTAATGTGAGAGCATCAAAGAACATCATAATGTCTTTGGCCAAATGGTTTTACCAGTACTATCAAATTTTCAGTCTGAATTATTATAATTATGTATTACTTTTGCAAATGAAATAAAAACATTTTATTTCTTAATGAGACTGAAATAGTTCTGATTATTCGCATCCTTAAAATGGACTCAAATTTCATCCTTTTCCCTAATGTTGTAATTTTAAATAAAACCTAGTTAGTGCATTATAATATCTTTATATTTTATTTTTTTATTTATTTTCAGAGAGAGGAGAAGGGAGGGAGACAGAGAGGGAGAGAAACAGCAATGTATGGTTGCTCCCCACATGGCCCTCACCGGGGAACTGGCCTGCAACCCATGATTCCCAAATCGAACCGGGACCCTCTGGTTCCCGGCCTGCGCTCAACCCACTGAGCTACACCAGCCGGGCGCATTATAATATCTTTAATAATGTGTTTTCAGTTTGCGACAGTTACTCCAATCACTACGGGCTGCTCTGAATGTACAGTGTTACAGGGCTCCTATCTCAAATGGTTCAGGTGCACACACCTTGTTTCTGGCCATAACAAAAAGTAAAAGCATAGTAAGTAACGAAAGGATAGAGGCTGATATATAACACCAACGAAAAGAAAAAAAGAAAGTGAAAAGAAGTGGATCTGTAAAAACACAACTTTTGTGAATGTGTGTGACGTGCAGGGTCACTCTCACGGGCCTGCTGGAACAACCCACGCAGCCGAGTTCTGACACACAGGGGCCCACAGCGGGAAGGACGCCCGAGCTTTCTGTCCCACGTCCTGAGTGGGTTTTCACTGCCATTTAGGAGATGCCATATTTTGCCATGTGTAATGCACACCCATGCTTTTGTCCACATTACACACAGGACTGTCACGCCCCATTATCATACCCGTGTATAACATGCATCCTTGTTTTTCCCTCAAAAATTTGAGCAAAAATGTGTGCATTATACATGGCAAAAGAAGCTACTTTCTTATAAAACTTAAAAGTTACAAAGATAGTTTAAATTTTCATTCAAACATTACTGGAAGATTTAATTAACTATAGGAACAAAAATCACAATATAAACAAAATAACAAAAATAACTTTTTTAAAAAGCTTTTTTATATAAGAAAACTACTTTCAGGACCATTAAAATCTTTCTCTCAGCAAATCCTTACCAGGGCAACCAAATGTATCCTGAGCTAAGTCAGGGCAAGCTGGTTACCACGCAGACTTGGCTCCTGAAGCTTAACCAGTGCACACACACAGCCAAACACCCACGGCATAAAATGATGAGTTGCCAAAGCTCTCTAAGCTCAGGCTATGCAAACCCTTTCTCATCACCTGATGCCTTCAGTGCCCTGCTGGCATTTCAGGTTCCATGAAGAGAGAACGTGGAACGGGCTGTGCTCCTTGGGATCACATCGTTCATCACTGAATGTTGCCTTTCGACTCACCAAATACCAAATCAGCTAGTGAAACAAACACCAGACTACACAGGACACCGACAGGTTGAAAAAGACAAGGACGAAGCCAGGGGTACACATTCCCCTACTGGGTTCAGATTCTCTCCTTTTGGTTAGAATATTTTACTCTGATAGAAATTACTCGCTCGGTCTATGGAATCTAGAGATAATTTAAGTTGCTCTTAGCAAATCAATAATTTAGAAATCCTGTGGATTTTATCTCAGCAGGGCTTTGCCTATAGCTTTTTTTTTTTAACCACATATTATATATTAAATTTTATGGCATCAGTCATGCTATTTTTTTAAATGACACAAAATAAATATTGTGCTATGACATACACAAACAGAATAATCAAGTTTTAAAACACTGAATGTATTAAAATCATCCTAAATATGTCATGACTACAATTACTCACTTGAAATGACCTTTCCATTGTTATTGCAAAGTAGTATTCTCTCCTGGGATATCTTCGCTCACAAACCAATACTTGATTGCAAATTCTACCCTTTTCTCCTGTTTGCTTGGTAAACAACTTTTTCCCAATCATTTGTGAGGAAACAGCTTTTGCTTCTTCTGGACTGAAAAACAAAAAATGAACTCAAAATTCTTTTTCCTCCAAATAAGAAAAACAAAAGCATATGATAGCCAAAATCGTATTTCATCTAATATTTAAATTTCAGTATTTTCATCGATTTAATAAGGAGGGGAATCTTTTACAATGTATCATTCTTTTCTTTAACAATGATGACTTTTTTTCAAAAACGTGACTTACGAAAAAACTATCTTCACTCCTCCTTTGAGGCCACTTTCAAATGTTCCTTTTCCTCTACCACCAGCTAAAACCTGTGCCTTTATCACAACGTCTTTTGAACCTAGAAGAGAAACACTTCTATTAGACAAGCAGCATGGGTTTTATCACAGCTGGAGATAAAACAGTGGTCACAGGGATGCTCGGTGCACTTAGAAGCGGAGGAACTCAACGAGAACTTCAGCAAAGATGTCGGAAACACAACAGTGGAGACAGACAACATAAGAAAGGACCAGTCAGAAATGAGGCATACAGTAGCTGAAACGAAGACTGCATGAGAGGGAGTCAGCAGCAGATTAGATGAAGCAGAGGATCAAATCGGTGATTTGGAAGACAAGGTAGCAGAAAACACTCAGTCAGAACAGGAAAAAAGGTCGCCCACATTGAGGCTAGTTTGAGGGGCCTCTGGGACCACAGCGAGCTTAACAACAGCCGCATCAGGAGGACACCAGAAGAAGAGGGAAGCGAGAGACCGAACACCTGTTTGAGGAAATGACAGAAAACTTCCCTGACCTGGCGCTTCAGAAGGTATGTAAGCCCAGCAAACACAGGGAGTCCCAAACAAGGTAAACCCAAAGAGGCCCCATCAAGACAGTCATAATGAAAATGCCAAAAGTGAAAGACAAAGAGTGAATCTTAAAAGCAGCAGGAGAAAAAAGCAGTCAGTGATCCACAAGGGAGCGCCTCGCCCTGTGCAATCAAACCCCCATCAGTGTGTTGTGATGTGGGCGACTTGCTGCGAAGGAAGTCACCAGCTGCAGGGCCCAGCGGCCTCGTCCCCGTGCTGACTCGGCTCCTCCGGCCACCCACAGGACTGAGGGGAAGCAACAGTTTGTGACACCTACAATGCACCTACCCTAGTACATCAGCAGGTGAGAGGTTTTGAGAAACGTGCATTAGCATTTTATGAATTTTAAAGTCATTCAAGAAGCACAGTAGCCAGAATCAGTATTGGGACTTGCTAGTTGGATGGACAAGAGCAGGTATATTTCTAAGGTACCTCATACCACACCTTGTGCAGTGACATCCCATAATCATTATCTTATGACATTCCTGACTTGCTGCGTCTTCACAGTAGTTACTAAGCATACCCTTCACACAGCAGCTCTCTGTTCCCCGGGATGCAGAGGTCCCTGTCTGGTCACCACCCACTGCAGTCACCGCTCACAGCGCTCTTCGAGGAGAGCGCACTCTGTGGGCGAGCCAGAGGCTGGCTGCCCCGAGGGGCCCACACCGGAGCGGCCCCCTGCTCCTTACCACGTGGGAGGCCGCATCCTGGAGCACTTGCCAGAAATAATCACAGCTGCTTTCTATCTTACACACAACTAGTTTTTCTTCCATAGCTAAGAATCATTACAGATTTTTACAAAGGGTATAGAATTCAAAAGGTTGGCATCCACATAAATCCTATGCATTTTGTGAGAGTTCTACAAATTATTTTTTCTAATAAAACAGTGAAATAAGACTAAATAAGAAAATATATGGAAAATTTCAAAAAATTATAATAATTATAAAACTTGGAAACAGAAGAAGAAACAGCTTCTACTGGCTTCATTATATATAAATCAGGCCCTGTTAATATTACCGGTATGGAAAACATTCAGCATTATTATGAAGGAAAGAACTGGTAAACAAAAAAAATCACTCAAAAGATTAAAGTAACAAAAATTTTTTAAAAAGTCAAAGGGTTGGAAATTCATCCTTAAGGACACAAGGATAGAACAAGAAAAACATATACTTTCTTTATCACATTTCTAAGTTTTCCTTCTTTTTTAGAGGGTCTTCTTTAGAAATTAACATTTAGGTCATACATAAAAAGACTGAATCTCAAGGCAGTTTATTAAAAAGTAACCTTTGCAAGAAATGCTATAGAAATGTAAAGTACAATCATGAGTTTTCTTCCAGCCTTGAGCCTTAAGAGCCTTTTATATATGGTACTTCCAAGGTAACAATGAGGTACATCTTTTACCATGTCCAAGTTCAAACTATAGGTCACCATCAATTAACACAAATCTCACCAATATTGGTATGAACTCACACAAGGCTTTTGCTAAATAAAAAGTTTGCTTGTAATCTGAATAAAAATAATGTTTCAGATTAACAATGACAACAAAAACAGTGAATGAGAAATCACGCCTCCAAGGGAAGAAGTCAAGGCCACGACCACATTTGGAAGGGTAGTCTGTACCACGGCTCCGGTGTGGCTATGAGCATGCCCTCACTGCTGAAAGAAACACCCGCTCTAGAAACAAACAAGTACAAACACAGAGGGAACTTTAAACTTTCTGAAACATTTTTAAATGTTCGATATCTTTTTTGAAAAATTAATAAAAGCAAAGTCTTCACCAAAGCACATTTAAAGCCATGTAATCAGAGGTACATACAAGAGTGATTAACTGTGCTAACCCACAAAGATATTGGTGGGCTTTCTTTCTTTCTTTCTTTCTTTATAGAGGTGGCGGGGAAGGGAGGGAGAAAGAGTGGAAGGGAAACATCAATGTGCGGTTGCCTCTCGTGCATCCCCTCCTGGGGATCTGGCCTGCAACCCAGGCATGTGCCCTGACTGGGAATCGAACCAGCGACCCTTTGGTTGGCAAGCTGGCACTCAGTCCACTGAGCCACCCCAGTCAGGGCAGATATTGGTGGAATTTTAAGTACAGCTAAAAAACAAAATGTATTACATAGCTAGTATATTACTCATTATTAAGTTCTCTCATTAAATCATTAAAAATATAAACTGAAGCTTATTTTCTAAAGTCAAAATTTATGTTTTAATTATGAGATTAAATTCAAATTAACAAAAGCTATTAAGATGTCTGTTATCAATTAAAGAACCTACGAATAAACATAGGCAATTACTTAATTCATTCAAGAAACATCAATATTTACTGGTTACCCAAATGTCCAGCACTCTTACTCTTCTATGAGTTTGGGAGGTATCAGTGAATGAAATTAGACAAAGTCTATTCTCATGGAGTTTAAATTCTAGTGCTCAACTTTCTGTTTTCCCCTGGGCTCCATATTTTTTTTTTATGTCAAAAAAGGTTTGGGGGGCAGATACTGAACCTCTCTTTACAATCACATAAACAGCTAAGATTGTCTCTCACCGACTCTGAAGAATCATCAGAGCAGCCACACTTAAACTACAGAGCAGTAAACATAACTTCCCTCCCAATCCTCTGTAGTCCATCTGCAAACCGGACTTCAGCCTCCTAATGCACCGTAAGAAAGCACCGTAAGAAAGCCTTAAGTTACTAGCACTACGGGAGCTCGTACTCTCATAGTAATTTTAGAATATCAACAAGCATAAAGTCCTGCCATCTAAGTGAACAGAATTTATTTTTTAACTGTGTTAATAAAATAAAAACTAAACATTGTCATTAAACCAAAAGTAAAGTTCACATCTTCTCAGAGTTGCCATGTCAAGGTGGCGTGAGTTTTGTAAGTCAGTACCTAATTTTTTGGCAATGGCGTAAGCTTCATCTGGCGACTTGGCCACGTGTCCCTTGGGAATGGCGACTCCGGCGTCTTGCAATAGCTCCATGCTCATGTACTCATGTAGAGAGAGATTCCTTTGTTGCTGCTGCTGCACTTGGAGACCATGGTGGTTAAACAATCCAGAACTCCCCAGAACCTGAAGAAATAGGGGATGTATTTACATATGATAGTCATCTGGCAGTCATTCTCATTGAAGATACCACCTCAAAACACTTGTTTCTACAGAGCACTTGGGTCTCCGTAACTGCAGCGAACCTGTTACAGTACCTTAATCACAATGGAAAACTAAAAGCTAATCTACCAGATCAGTATCAAATGGTACCCTTGCAGTTTTACTTCCTCATCATCTCTCCTCTCTCATCTGAGCTTTACTACTTTATCTCCACTGAGCTACAGAGCATTTCTATCTCAAGGCCAAATTCGGCAGATCTCAAACTAATCTTATCTTTTCCAACCAACCAAAAACCCTCCCCCACTGTCTTCTCTCCACCATCCCTCCAGCACCCAACGAACTGCCTGGCACGTGATATGCGGTCATTGAATGCTCTGGCACCATCACTCTTTCATACACTGAAGACTGAAAGTCTGTACGTTGCAGTATGCCGTCCAGTCCTCCCTCCAGGACCACGGCGGTCACCACCCCAGCTGCCGGGAGTGCGGGCTGCTCTCAGCGGGGATGGGAATCATCCCTTTGCCGCATATATCCGCGCTGTATGCACTGCCCGCCCATTAGTCACGTGGTAGCCACCTTGGTCATCAGATGGACTGCTGTGGTATCGCGGCACTAGTGTGCGAGCCACCCTTATTTCACCTAGGGGTGGCCCCAAAGCCTCTGTCCTAAATGCTAATAAGTATATTACTATAATTGTTCCAGTGTATTATGTTATTGCTGCTCATCTTACTGTGCCTAATTTATAAATTAACTTTATTACAAGTGTGCACATATAGGAAAAAACAATACATCTAAGGATCTGGTACTGTCCGTGGTTTCAGGCATCTACTGGGGGTCTGGGAACATGTCCCCCATGGAGAAGGAGAGACTTCTGTATATTTGCATGGTTTCCTTCAAATACTTATATTTACAGAGAATCAGCAGTACACACAGGGTATCGCTGATAGCTTTTATACCACTTTAAAGGATTTTTAAAAAATATCTGAAGTATTTCATCCTTTCGTACCAAATTCAAAATGTGACCTTGAAAAAGTTTCCTAGGACCCTGCACTTCCAAGGCCTCCTCTACAGAAGCAAGGGGACAGACGACCAAGGTCCTTCCAAACTCTAAAGCCACATTACTTGACGTGAGGGTAGAAAAGAAGATGTCACTAAGACAATACACCAGGCATCTCCATATGGAGGCACAAAGGCTTACAAAGGAATTTCCAAAAGGATAAAGATTATGATCACGATGCATATTCTAAAACATATTCTAAAAACTAGACAGCACCGTTTATGATTCATAAGAAGAAAGTCCAAGGCCAAAACCCATCATGTTTCCTATCAGAAAGCAAACTCCTGAAAATAACTACCTCTAGGCTGAAAGTCCCAACAGCTTTTAAAAGAAAAAAACAAGGGTCAAAATCCATTCCTTTACAGCACGTCTGAGGAGTTACTTCTTACAAAGACAATCGGCCGATTCTCACAGCCTGGAAAAAAACTGTAGAGCGATTCAAGCGCACCAGCTCTGGGGCCAGGCAGTTCTGGAATTACACCTGAGTTCCGACCTTACCTGTTCCCGACCTAACCCAAGTTACTCGTTCTCTTGGCGACAGCTGCTTCATCGGTGGCGCGGATATTAAGGCCTCCCTGCAGTGCCGCTGAAAAGCCTAGTAAGAGACTCCGTGCAAAATGCTCAGTACGTACCTGGCACACAGGAAACACTAACAAACAAACCAAACCTGTAGCCATGATGCTATAATGTATCCAAAAAGGAAGTGACCCAAAAGACTGTTTTCTTACTCCCCCAGCTGGTAACCAGGCAGACATCATCGCATTGCCATAGTAGCAAACAGGGCAGTCAATACACGACGACCCGGGGAGGGAAGGAGCGAACTTCCCTGCCTCGCCCCAGGAAAGCCGTCAGCAAGCGCCGTGGGTCCCCACCTCCGACAGCTCCCCAGGAACACCAAGTACATCTGAACGGCACGTCCCCGTCCCCGTCCCCAGAGGGGACCGCGAGAGCCTCGGCCCGCCTCGCAGGACCGGGAAGAGCAGAAGGGACCGCCCGGCCCCCGCACCTGCCCTCTGACCCCACCCCGCCCCCCCGCCGCCCCCTCGCACCTGGGGGAGCTACGGCAGCCGGGTCGCCGGGCTCCTCACGGACTGAGGGCCGGAGCCAAGCGACGCGGCCAGGAGTCAGCTCGCAGTCCCGGGCGAGCCGCCCGCAGACCCGGCGGGGCACCCGGTGTCAGCCAATGTCACCGATGTCAGCTGGGCCTCGGATCCCTTCCCACCTGGCCCACCGGAGCCGAGTCTCCCGCCTCGCCCTTCCTCCCACCGACCCTCCAAGCATGAACAGGCTGGGCTCCGTACCTGGGCGACGGCCCCCAGCGCCCTCCGGGGCGTGTGGCTCCTTAGGGTAGCGGCGGCCAAGAGCCGGCTGCAGAATATGGAGGCCGCCATTTCTGCGTCCGACCCGTCCCCTCCGCGCCTGCGCAGGCGCAGCGAGGGGGGCGCCCCCGACGCGGCTGCTCAGCCGCGGGTCGGGCGCCCTGTAGAGGGCAAATGCAGAAACTGCTGGGCTCAGGAGAAGCAGGACTAGGTGAACTTGGATCTTTGGAATTCGGCACCGCAGCCTCAATATTCGCCTGCGGACAGAGAGCAGCAGAACCTAGTGAAAGGTAATGGAAGGGCAACCACCACCTCCACCTGCGTGAGCTTATCTGAGTCTCAGTTGCTTCATCTGTTAAGATGATGGGCATTCAAAGAACAAGGACTGAACCCTGGCCAGGTAGCTCAGTTGATTGGAGTAACAGCCCAATATATGCCAAGGTTGCGGATTTGATCCCTGGTCAGGGCACATACAACAGTCAACCAATAAGTGCATAGCTAAGTGATAGACAAATCCATGTTTCTCTCTCTCCTCTCTTCCCCCCCCTTTCTTTCTTTCTCTAAAAATCAATCGATTTTAAAAATGTACTATTATTACACACTCAGGGCATTCAAAAGAAAAAGTGGAGATTACTTCTCCTTAAATGAGTCGGCCACGTGACTCGTGTTGGGCCAGGGGACAGACGTGGCACGCGGAGGGTGAAAAGTGCCTGCGCCCTGGGGAGCGCTCTTCCCGCTCCTCTAGAATTACGCTGCCACGAGAACAAGTCCGGCTACCTTTCTGGATGAGGAGCCAACGCATCCCGTGGCCTCCACCAAGAGCCCGCCCAGACCACGGACAACGATGTCCACAGCACAGACCGCCAACAGGGCCGTCCAGCTGAGCCTGACAGTCGTAAGTGAAATAAATAGTTGTTTCAAGTCACCAAGTTCTGGGGGCAGTTCGTTATGCAACAAAAGTAACTAATACACAAGGACACGAAAGGGATCAGAGTGCAAGCCTGTGTTCAAAGCCCCTGTTCCTCCCAGGAGGCTACGGTTCCTCCCTCGGATGAAGGAGGGGCCCGGGGAAGTCCTGCACTCCATCCGTTCATGCAGCAGGCATTTAGCAAATATTTACCGAGTGACTAGGCCAGCGTGTGTCAGGTCCTCTACTGTGTTTAGGGTCACTGACTTGGACTAGAAAATATCCTCTGTCATCAGAGCTCACAGAATCATGGTTAGAGGAAAAGAAATAATAAATGAACTAAGAATTTATTTAAGTGTGGTAAGAGATAAAAAGAAAACCAATGTAATCATGTAGAAGAAACTTGTAGAAGGGGAGAAAGAGAAAGGATTAGGGCAAGGGCTAAAGTTTATGTAGATCTGTCAGGGGAGCAAGACTTCCTTTCTAATGAAGTTGTGCTGATGAAGCTCCCCAGGATATAGGGATTTAGGGGTGCAAAGGTTTGTCAGAGAGTAATACTCCCAGAGAAAAAGTGAGAGGGAAATGTTGGGCAGGGGTACCCTCAAATCAATAACCGCACCAGTGGCCACGACTGCTGGCTCAGTCAGGGGCTCTGGGGCAGCGCCCGCCTGCAGATGAACTCTGCGTGGGGTGAAAACGAATTGTACTGCTGACTCGAACAATTCATTGGCTGGGGGGCACCGTGAGAAGAATGTGACCTCGGTCCAAACACTGAGGGGAGGGCCCTAAAGGCACTTACAGCTGGTCAGTGTTGGCTAACCGCACTCCTCACAACTGGGCGGTGAATCCTTTCTCTCTCTCTTCCATGTGCTTTCTGTGCTTCTATTTGTTTCTGTGAGTTTAACTACTCTAGGGTTCAAACAAGTTTGCGGTCATTCAGTGTTTGTCCTTCCATGTCTGGCTGCTTTCACTTAGCAAAATGCCCTCAAGGTTTATCCTTATTGTGGTGTCAAAATTTCATTCCTTTCGGGCTGAATGATATTCCGTTGTATGCGTATGCCATGCTTTGCTTATTTATCCATCCATACCTGGAGCAAAAACTTCAAAGATTCTGATGAGTTAGTTTGGGAAATAACTGATCGTTTTTCTATTACATTCTTTCCGTCACGAACATTGCTAAGGGTAGCCCGGTTTCAAAGGAAAGGAGATTAAATTCCACTTCACAGGGCAAGGAGGAGGAAATAATTTGGCCAGTATTACCTGTAATCTACCACAGGCGCATACCTGTCTGATGTATTCATTTTAGCGGGACAAAACTAGCATTTTTATTAAAGAAATGCAAGAAGACCAATATAATATTCAGTTTCTAACATTCAAAATAGAATTATGACATTGGGCAATATGCTTGCCAGTCAGACCTTTATGTCTTTCTTAAGACTATGAAGGCCTAGGGCTAGGCCATAAATTACAGATTTTAAAGAGTGGAAGGGGGCAACCTTTTTCTTCCGGTCCCTTAGGAATGGTTGTAAGTGAAATGTCAGTTTTTCTTCTCTGTGATCTTCAGCCTGGAGGAGGAAGCTTCCTTTGATGAGGGCAGGCAATGTTGAAAACGGGGGAGGTTCCTTTTGTCCTAGCCTTGTCACACTTCCCATTGCAGGCTCTGAGAGGAGGTTGCCTTGAAAGTCCCCTGAACCCAAACACTCTCGGTAACATGGTATGGTCCGGCGGGGGTGGGGAGAGGATTCTTTGCCACCCTTGGTTCCTGTGTGTGGACACCAGATTCCCTGCTTGCCTGGTCCCTGGGCACCACCTGAATTCAAGGAAACTGTCTCCCCAAAGTGTTACAAAGAACACAACTCCATACATCTGAAGATCTTAAGTAAAAAATAAAAGAGGAGAAAGCTGACTGACAGGCCAGCCATTTGAACCAAGACAGACGGAACATGATTTAATGATTCTAAATTATTAGACTAGACTGTTTGAATCAGACTGAACTGTTTAATGAAGTCTTCACAGACCCATGCACCAACTAGTGAGAGTTTTGTGAGAAAAACCAGACTTCTTAAAAATAAAAAGGAAGAAAGAGTAAAAGAGAGAAAAAAATAGAAATAGAGAAAAAATATTCATTTATGTATGTATTTATTTGCACATATTAATTGCAGTGTGAGTTAACTTTTTGATTCTGCTACAATACATACTATACCATATTACATAAAACCACAGGCAGTTTTTTGAGTTTTGTACAGCTTCAAATATCAAACTCAGGGACAGGCTGGCAAGAAAGAGAAAGAGGCGCTGGGTGAGTTCAAACGAGAAGCTTGGGTGTGGGATAAGAACTAAGCCCACCTCATTGGCACGGCGCTGCCAGGGGCAGCGTGGGCTCAGGAAGAAATCCGGCTGTCGTGGCTCTTCTCCAAATCGGCCTCCTGAGAAGGGGGTCATGGGTGAAGGAAAGAGAAATTAGACAGCATTTACGTTAACTGTATCGTTCCATCTTATAACCTAAGTGTATTAGAATTCTCTTAAGGAGAAGGAAGGGAGGCATGCTTCATAACTCATTTCTAGGACTATTCTTGGCTTTAGTGTAAACTGTGAAGTAGTATCAGACAACCTTAGGGGAAAAGCTGACTCAGTAAACACACAGAAGAGGTATGGAAAATAAAGAGGGAAGTTACCACTAAAATAAGGAAGTTTTGGAGCCAAAATAGCCAGTTTGGGGGAGCTGGCACCCCCCAGGCTGAGTGCGCAACGTTTCTGTGTGAATGGGAGGGAGGAGAAGGGTGCCGTGGGGTGAAGACCTGGAGCTGGGCAGGGGAGGCCCGCGTGCCGGGGTAGCCTACCCTTCAGCGGGCAATCTGGATAAACCAGCAAGGAGAAAGCGACAATAAGAAACTCTGGCTGGTTCTAGTGCTGCAGTAACTAGTGGTATAAGCTAGTGTTCCACCCCTGAGAACCGCGCAGAAGGGAAATCTGATATGTAGATTCTCAAATTAGAGTTCGTAGCAGCTGAGCGGGTTGATGTATACCTCTGTAGGATTCATGAACGTCATCTTGGTGCCTTTTTCCTTTTCTAAACACTTGTATTTCATGTGAGTCAGGCTACGTTTCCACATACAACATGAAAGTTGCGGGGGTGGGGGTGGGGGGGACGGATTGTTCTCTAGTTTGCGTAATTACACTGAAACTTTTTGTTACACTCTCGAGAAGAGAAGCTTTCATTGAAGTCTTTGTTTATTGGGCACTTGGGTCTTAATTACCGTTCTGACTACAGTGGGTACTGAGATCAAAGTCGTGCTCCCTGACCTCAGTGTTGCTCTCTGTTCTTCGTTCCTTTAATGCGAGGGCAGACCCAGACCTCACCCAGCTCTCTGCAGCACGGTTAAGACCAGGCCCTAACACATGACCAGACTCTACTGGAGGCTTCGCATACTAAAATGAAATTACAATGCAATGAATAAAAACTTGAAACCGGCTGCCAAATGTGATTTCTGAATGTCCTGGGCTGACCTTCCTTACCCACCCATTTCAGCCCCTGACGTCCTACTGTGTTTGAGGAGGAGCCTACTCTCCTTAACAGGAATGCCTGTGACCATGAACCTCATCCTCCAGAGCTCAGGCTCCCTGGCCCCTCTAAGGCCTTGTGAGAGGAGTAGCCTGCTTCCCCCTAAGTCTAGCTTCCCAAGAAACGTCATAGTCAACAAGGTTACAACCCCACCCACAAGGAGGACAGCTTTTGACAGCTCAGCTCTGCATTGTCTTCAACCGCTCCACTGCCGCTGCATCTTGACTTTTTCTTTCTCCAAGTCCACATTGCACTTTTTTAAAATTTTGCTTCATTTTAAAGCCAGATTTATCGAGGTTTGCCCTATGTAGAGGAAAATTCACCCATTTTGGTGCACAGTTCTTTGAGTTTTGACAAACGGGTCGCCACGTCACCGTTACCACAATCAAGAGGAAGAGCAATTCCTTCACCCCCCCAAAACCCCTCAAATCCTTTCGTAGTGAACCTTCAGCCTCAGGCAAATACTGCCCTGTTTTCTGTGCCTACAACGAACCTGTGTCTATTCCATAATGTCATATAAATGGAGTCATAGAGCAGATAGTCTTTTATATCTTCCTTCCACTTAGCATAATGAACCAGAGATTCATCCACGAATAAAGACTGTTACTTCCCTTCCAAGTTAACTATCATTATTGATTTTTCTTGATTTTATTGTTTGCACAAACTAGCACCTCCAGAAATATGACTAAGAGTTCTGAGAGTGGATATCCTTGCTTCTCTCAAACCTTAGTCGCTCACCGCTGCATTAGTTTGCTAGAGCGGCCATAACAAAGCACCACAACAGATTTTTTTTTCTTACAATACTGGAATCTAAAGTCTAAGATCCAAGTGTCAGCAGGACTGGTTTTTTGTGTGGCCTCCCTCCTCTGCTTGCAGATGGCTGTCTTCTCCCTGTGCCTTCGCAGGGTCCTGCTGCTTGGTGTCTGCGTCTGCGTCCTAACCTCCTCTTCAAGGAAACCAGTCAGGTTGGATTAGGATCCACCCTAACGACCTCATTTTAATTTGATTCCCTCTTTATAGATCCTATCTATAAAAAGCCACAGTATGAGCACTGGTTCTTAGCACTTCAACATGAATTTAGGGCAGGGCATGATTCAGCCCATGACAATAATTAAATATGATGTCAACAGTAGGCCTTCACAGATGCCTTATATCATCTTTGTTAAAATTCCCTTTTACTTTGTGTAAATTTTTAAAAAATTATAGATGAGTACTGAAATTTGTCAATTTTTTTCTTGCATCTATTAAGATGATTATGTTAAGATGATTATGTTAAGATGATTATGTTAAGATGATTATGTTAACATATTTCCATATGTTAATATGATAAATTATACATTAATATGATTGACTTTTCAAATTTCAAGTCAAGTTGTATTTCTGGGAATAAAGAGAGATGCTGTAACAGTTTAATTAATCTTCATTTACTATAAAATGCAGAATAAGCATTTCTTTTAAGTATGTAAACAAATATAAAAAATAACAAAGAATCAGAAGTGGTTGGAAAGAGGACTAGAGGGTAAGATTGCTCTTTTTGCCATTCTGTTTTGTACCATTCATTTGACCTTTGTAAATTATGTGCACATTGTTTTGGTAGAACTAAAACAATTTACGTTAATTAAAAAAGAAAAAAAAGGAAACCCTCCCCATCCTGAGGGAGAATTTTCATTTGTTCTAATTACAGTTCTGACTCCGCTGGGGTTTTGTGTTGGTTCAAGTTGTGCGAGCTGGAACAGTGTCTGCTTTTTCTCCCGAGTAGACCAGAACAATTTATTGTTTAGTACTATTTTTCCCCACAATTGTGAATACTGTTGTTGATATTAGGGTGTTTCTACACTACTGTCGTTTCCCTGGTACCACATCGGTTTGCGCTCTAGTGGCATGAGTTCACTGTGCTGGAGAAGATCAAAGAAAAAATAGGATGCGCAAAGCCATCTGTGAAAGGTGGCTGGGGAATACATCGTTTGGAGGGATCTGCGAGTAAAGAAATGTTAAAAGCGTAACAGTAAGTGGCGTTAGAGAAAACGAAGCCCTTGGTTCGCAGTCATTTCGAGAGCAAGGACCACACTTCCCAAGCTGGAACCCCTTGGTGAGCTTGACACCAAGTGAGACGAAGGCACTGGGTACTAAGGTCAGCCGCAGAAGCAGGCGCAGGACGGGATTGGTGGCGGCCTTGGGGGCGGGGCTAACGTCCCTCTGACGCAGCGGCTCGCCGTGTGCTTGCGAGTTATGAGCGCCAGTTCGGAGGCCCGGGCGCGGCGGCCAGGAGTGGGGGTGGGAGTGGTGGTAACTAGCTCCTTGCATCCTCGTTGCGTCCTCCTGGGGAAGAGGAAAGGCTCGTTCGGAGCTGGCAGTTTCCAACTTCCTGGGGGCCACTTGGAGTTCGGGTAAGCAGCGCCCCGCGGCCGAGCCGGAAAAGCGGAACGTGCCCGGTAGGATGAGCTCGCGCTCTGCGTGAGAGACGCTGCGTCCTTTCTCCCTCCTTCCGTGGCGTCCTTCGGGGCTCCTCGCGGCGGGGACGCCGGCCGACAGGGGGCGCGGATCCGGACCCGGGTGGAAGAAGGGCGCTCTCGCCTACTCAGGCCTGGCATCTCCGCGCCTGCCCTGCCGCGGCTGGGAGTTGGTTTGTGAGCGGTGTTTCTGTTAGTGCTTACCCAGAAAAGAAGCAAAGGGAGTATTTGTAAACCTCGAGCAGTCCAGCGTGGTTAGTCAACAGATTTTCGAGGTTTCCTGGTGATTAAACGCACGCAGGTGTATTTACTAGTGCCTGCCCTCATAGGTCCAGTTGCGGGCTAGTGAAATTCTCTGAGCCTCAGTTTCCCCATCATTAAAATGGGGAAGGAGGACGAAGTACTCTCGCAAGTCCTCTGTGCTTTGGCATTCTGTGATTTGAGAACACACCAGGCTGACAGAGACAGTTGGACAGTTAACAGGCAGTTCTACCTGGGATTGGACTAGAAGGTGCATTCTGAAGTGAGAATACGGTTGGAGTTAATAGACAAACGGCATCTAAAGCATTCAGACCTAGTGCTTGTTTTTCCTTTAGTATCAAAAGTTCCAAACCTACATAAATGTAGAAGAAATAGTGAATCCTTCCGCACCCATCCCTCAGCTTGTTCTTGTCTCATCTGTACCGCTCCCCACAACAGACTCCCCCCCCCCCCCCCGTTTTCCAGACCATTTCAAAGGAAACCTCAGGCATCCTATACCACCCCGAAACAGTTAAGTATGTAGCTGTAATAAACTTAAAAACACAGCCACACTACCATTTTCACACCTAACTAATTCTTTAATATCATACCCAGTCTGTGCCGTTTTCCCCAATTGTCTTGAAAGTGTCTTTTTACTATGTTGCACCAGTGGAGATCAGAGGAAGGTCACATGCTGCCTGTGGTTAATACATTTTTAAAATCTCTAACCCCAACCCCTCCCCCACTTCTCCCCAGGCTGTGTTGAAGAATGTGGTCCACCTATTTCTTATAAAGTGGTAGTCAGCAGTAGGGGCTTGATCCTGGTGCCTTTTAATCAGACTTTGTTCTTTATAAACTATGGGATTCTTATGACCTTTTAGCATGTGGAATTTTTAAAACAGTCTTCAGAACTTTGTTTTTTATTTTTTAAAATCTGTATTTTTTAAATTGATTTTAGAGAGAGAGGAAGGGGGGGAGAGAGAAACATCGATCTGTTGTTGCACTTATTGATGCGTCTTGTATGTGCCCTCCTGACTGGGAATCGAACCTGCAACCTTGGCGTATCAGGAGGATGCTGTAACCAACTGAGCTACATGGCCAGGACAGTGTTCAGAATTTTAAAAAACATCAGTAAGTTTATCGTTTTCAGGGAATTAAGGTGAGCCATCAGTTAATAAATCTCTAGATTAAGGAGCAAATTGTGCACACAGGCACATCGTATTAGTTAGTCTGCTGTTGGGCACTAGCCAACCCTAGATCACAAACGAAGCACTAGTCTAACTAGCATACAATTGCTAGAGCGGTGGCTAGACATAGCAGTCTTAACAATAACACACGCTAATGTTGGAGTCTTAACTAAATATCGACTGGTAAGAGCCAATATTGACCTTCAGTGAGCTTTATGTATGCTGAGCTCTTCACGTGTAAGCTTTTACTCGTCTGTATATAACTGGTATACCGAGTGGGCTAAATTTGCTGAAAAACAACAGGAAGTGGCTTTAGTTTCTCCTTCCGTTGTCTTGAAACATGATTTGTCTTTCCCATTGCTGCTGCGCCACGATGTTTCCTGCAAATTCTACTGTTGTCCTGTCTCTTGATTATAAAAGTAAATCACATTTTGGCCATTATGATCCATTTCCGAGCATTTCTGTCTCCCTTGTGGAGGGAAAGGAGGGGTGGGCTGCTGTTTCTCTTTCTCCGCCTCCTCCTCTTCTCTGGGTCCGGGCTCCTTCCTTCTGCAGTGTGTTGGGGAAGGAGGGGGCGCAAACCTTTCCTGGGCCGGTGCTGCTGTCATCAGCTGCCAGTGCCTGCTGGGAGCAGATTCGCATGTGTGCTGGCTTTCTCAGGGTGTCGATTGGTGGTTGTCTGCAAGCCTTCCAGGGACTTCTGCTCTGCACAGCTCCCTGACGTAGGGGACTGACTCATAGTGGCACTGGCCCGCCTCCGCTGGCTCCTGCTTCCAGCACACCACCCTGCATTTTCTTTCTGCTGGGGTCCCCAGCAGTCTGCCTGCCCCGAAAAGAGGCCCCAGTAGGAATAATGCTTCCGCTGCTGTCCTTTTCCCTTGCTCAAGTGCTGTGGGCGGCTTTGGCCAGTCTCCTACCTTCCAAGTTTCCCAAGTGGGAATAAGCACTGGCCTCTATGTTCACGACCCTGCGGAGGTCGCGTGTATCCGAGAGATATACACCCTTACAAAACATGCGTTACAACCAAACTGACGGCTTAAATGTCGTGGTGTAACATTAGTCACATACGACCGCGCAGCCAGACATGATCTTGAACTTATGCACCCGATATATGTTACAGTATTTCAGGAAAGAGTTTCTACATCTCAGATCAGCTGTGACTTCCGCCGGGACAAGCATCTCTACACACCAAGGGACACATTTCAGACTTACCCAAGAGCTGCCTCCCACCACTTCTACTCTGATGCGTTGATGTGGGCCAAGAGTTTCCATGCCTCGTCATGCATGTCTTCAGGGCAGCACCCCAGCCAGTATCTCCTCCTTGGGAGTCACACCCCATCCCTAGGACTAACGCTCCTGGAGCGCCCCTTGCTTGGTTTGGGGATAGAGTTGGCCCCGAGTCAGGAGGACAGGAAACATGCCCACCTGGCGGAAAGAGTTCACGTGGCAGGGGTCTGTCCTTCTGTCCGCTTGGGAATTTGGAGGGTTGTTCTCCATTGTGAGGCTTGGGCTGAAATTCCGAGGCTACAGGAAAAGACACAGTCCCCTTCCTGGTACATGTGCGACAACTCTGTGAGATGCTGACATCATTGTCTTTTTACCTGTCCCGGGAGAGAGGGATGGACTCCAACCTGGGTCTCGCTGACTTCGAAGCCTGTGAATGAGCTGGGCCGGCTGCAGGCTTGTGTCTGATCATCAGAGAACTGGATGCAGGAGACACAGGCTGTGCAGGGCAGGGTCAGAGTCAAAGTTTTAAAGCACTGGCCAATCACAGGTCCTTTTGCTTTCCACTGGAAGTTTTTAGCCAAGAGCTTCTGGCAAAAAGTAAGGTAAATAACTGGAACCGATACAATAGAGTGTTGCTGTTTTCCAGGGAAAGCTGGGAAGAATGTGCACAGAGGGAGACCTGGGAGGAGGCGGCTCTTCGCCTGAAGCACGTCCGCTTTGCCTCGGCCGTGAACTCTTTCGTGGAGAAGGAGAACTACCATTACGTCACCATATTAATGAAAGGAGAGGTGGACCTGGCTTACGACTCAGAACCTACGAATGTCGAGCCTGAAAAAAATGAAAGTAAGAGAATTATGTATAATGATGTTGTGTGTGTGTGTGTGTGTTTTTTCCAGAGAGTCTATCATCTCAAGGAATATTATATTATGTTGCCTACAAGGAGAATTAGATTCTCTTCACATAGAAATGTAAATCTACTCCAACCCTGGTGTCGTGAGGACAGCGCGGGACAGAGAGCAGGCCTGGTTTGCGTTTTGACCCTTCCACTCAGAGCTTTGTGGCCTTGGGCAAGTCATTACATTAGCTTCTCCCGGCCGCTTTTCTCTTCTGAAATAATGGTGACTACCTTGCGTGGGTTGCTGTAAAGGGAAAAAGAGTGACTGCATTTAACAGCCTCGTGAACACAGTAAGCAGTAAATGATAGTTTTTTTTGTTAGTGTTTAGTTTTTTTTTTTTTTTACAAACTGTGATTTTAAATAAAACATTTACTGTGCCTTCTTCCTGAGTTTTCTCGCCTGTACAAGAGAGGTAATGACTTCCTCTCACGGGAAGGATCAACCCGACAGAGCCGTTGTCTGGTAGCTTCTGTGTTGCAGTGAGCGTCTGAAAGCCTTCATGGCAGTGACTGATCTTTATTATGTACCCCACGTTAAGCATTGTCCAAGCGCTTTGCATGTATCATCTCTCTCCAAATTTCATAAGCAGAAAAGGCGCTGAAGAGGAAAATATCCAACTTAATGAATAGGTTATTTGCCATGTGAAACTTACTCAAGTTCTCATGCTGGGCCCACCCCGTCCATACTTCATTTCTCTTCTGATATGGAAGACTCTTTCCATTAAAAAATCCTGTGTGCCAGACACTGGTCTAGGCAGACACTGAAGAACCAGTGGTGTATAGAATGAAGTCCCTGCCCTCCTGGACTTGACCTTTTAACAGTGGGGAAGGCAACAAATCAGCAAGTGTTTTATGACAGTAATGATAAGGATGGAGCGCTGTGTAGGAGAGTGGTGCAGATGGCCAGGCAGGGCCTCCGCGAAGGGGCCATGTAGGCAGAGGCCTGGGGGACGTGCTGTTTGTAGAATGAATAAATCACGTCTAACTGTTTCAGAGATGGATTCGATTGAGTGAACCCAAGGGCGTGTTCTAACCAAAGGTCTCTTGAGTCATACAAATGTTTTAAACACAATAACTATTGATGGGAGAGACTTGGTTCTTCCAGCTGACGCATGTAAAGAATTACAGATCAGCAGATCTGTTAGTGTGCAGTCAGTTTATTAGTGACCCGTTCCCATGGAAGAGAATGGGGGTGAAAGGCAAAATTTCAGGGCAAAGCAGGGCAGCAAAAGTAAGAGTGGCCGAAGACCAGGGTGGCAAGCCCCTGGGTGGCCAGAGGCTGGGTGGCCCAAGAACCAAGAGCGCCAAGAGCGCCCCGAGCCCCCTAGAGAGAGAGACAGAGAGGCAGACAGAGAGAGTCCTTTGTTCTGAGGACTTATATTGTTGGTGGAATGGGAGAAAAAAGTTACATATTGATCAACGGGTAGATGTGGGGCCAGCTTTCCCGGAGGAACGTGACTACCCAAACTTAGGTATGTGTGGGGGTCTGTTAGCCCGAATCCTTATCTCGCTCCAGACCCCATTTGTTCATCTTGTAAAACAAATACGTGACAGGAGGCAGTTAATGAAAATTGGGGCAGTTACCCAAAGTTATTTATGAGCTCTTTCTGTAAGCATCAGGGACTCCCTTGTAAAACAGATAGTGACTGGAGGTAGACAGTTAACCAGAGTTGTTTTATGGGCTGCTTCTTTGGGCCCCGTGGATCCTCCCCCGCATTCCAGGCCCTGGGATGAAAGCGCAGTTTCAAGGCTTTCTTTCCCAGATGGTGGAAACGCTACATAGAATTTCAAGGACTTTCCTCTCTCTTGCTAACATAGTGTTTCTTGTGATGTTGGAACATCTGGCAGTGTTATCAGACCAGGCTCAGGACTGCTGAGTTAGCGTGTGAGACTGTCTCCTTCCTCCTCCCTGCCTCGATTTACTGTTCATTCTACCTAAGGGATAGAAGGCGTTTCCTGGCAACCAGGATGCCAGACGCTGGCCTGTGACCGCAGCGCAATCTCAGGGCTCTTCCTGTGCTGTCTCCTGCCTCATAACTACTTGGAATCCCTTCAACTGAACTAGCACAGCGTGAGCTGAGCTGTTGTACGCACAACACTGTGGACACCGAATGGGCAGGTTTTTCCTCATGCCAGTCAGCTCTCCAGCTCTGCAGAAACCAGCCAGCTGGCCTGTAAAGCAGTTCAGTTCGGACCCCGCCTGTGCAGAGTTCCCACCCTCAGATCCCAAAGGCTAGGAGCACAGACTGCTCTCCCTCCCAACGCCGTGCAGAAGGGCTGGCCTCCTGTAGTTGGACCACATAACTGTAGATCAGGCTTCCCATAGCCCCTTTTGCCAGGCTCAACAATTTGCTAAAATGACCCACAGAACTCAGAAAAACACTTCACTTACACTACCTGTTTATTGCAAAGGGTATACCTCAGGAACAGCCAGATGGGAAAGATGCGCAGGGCCAGGTGTGGGGGAGGGTGCGGAGCTTCTGTGCCCTCCCAGCGCCTGGGTGTGCCCTCCAACTCGGAGGCCCTCCAGGCTGAGTTGTGGGGGGCTTTTATGAAGGTTCCATCCCGTAAGGACTTAGGATGGAGCACATGATTGTCCATTGGTGGGTAACTCAATCTCAATTTCCTCTTCTTTCCCCTAAGGTGGGGTGGGGGTGGGGCTGAAAGTGCCCACCCTGTCCTCATGCCTTGGTCTGTCTGGTGACCAGCCCCCACCCTGAAGCTGTCTAGGGGCCCCTGGCCACCATTCCTCTCGTTAGCATTAACTCAGGTGTGGTTGAAAGGGGTATTTTATGGGCAACAAAGATGGTTTTCTCATCACTACCACTCCGGAAATTACAGAGGGTTCAGGGGCTCTGTGCTAGGGAAAAGGGGTGAAGACTATGTGTGTATTTCTTACATCACTTATCACACAAAGCAGCACCCCAAAAGTATCCAAAGGCCTTTGGTTGGCCTAAGGTGAATTAAAATTGTTCACACCTCAAGGAATGGAAGGCTGGAGACGTAGGTAAGAAATGTGTCCGGTTTGTTGGCGGTATTTTCTACGAGTCCCTCCTACTTCTCACGTCACCGAGTGTCCCAGATAAAATGAGGGGCTGGAGAGGACAGAGCCCAGGACATCAATGGTGCAGACAAAAACCAATAGTCTTAACATTCGGAAGCTGTGGGGAAAGCCAGTTGATTAATTGGCCTTTTAATATTAAATTGAAATTTAAATATGCCTATTTTCATATTAATATTTTTGGTAGGACTCAATTTACTTTTTGTGAAGCAAAGTACATTACATGTAACTGAATTTGTAAATGTTAGTTTTGAGGTGTAATGTATTCAGGTCATCAGCACAGATCACTGTTACTTTAAGATAGGATCCTCAGCTTGAAAAAACTTCCTTATTTTCATCTGACCTATAGGCAGACTATCCTGAGACTAGAAGAGACAAATGTGATAGAATCTGGAATTGTTTTTTATGCTTGGCACGCTTCTCGAGAAGCAGACGTAGAAGTCATTCGTGGGTAGAGAGGGTGCAGAGGAGGAAGGACCAAAGGCCCCTTACCTGACAAGCCTCCTTCGCCTGGCTGGCCCCTCCTTGTCCTCGGTCCTTCTGCCCTGCTGGCTCTGGGGGGTTGGAGCTGGCGACCCCTGGTCCACCTCATAACTTCTCACCTTGCCCTCCTGAGCGGAGACCTGTGTTTCTACTTGCCGTCTAGATTTCTCCCCCGATGCTCAGAAGGCATCTCAGAGGCAGCTCAACAGTTCAAATCATACTTCTCTCCCTTCAATGACCTACAAAGAGCCAGTATTTGGGCTCACTCACCTTTGACTCTTTGGGTCTGCCGCCCTGGCTTGTAATCAGCGTCGGCACGTGGTGAGGAGGGAGCAGGGGGACGAGATGCAGGCAGACCCGTTTCCGCAGGGTCCTCTTGTACGGCTGCCAGACCGGGCCACTTCTTACGTGACTTCCAAGATCACTCTTCTACTTTATGAAGTTCTATGTTAAGAATTTTTGCTGCTACATTATTGAATGGATTGTTTTTCCCTTAGAATGTAGTAATTTTTTTAATAAAAAATTTTTAAATATATTTTATTGATTATGCTATTACAGTTGTCCCATTTTCCCCCTTTATTCCCCTCTGCTCTGCACCCCCCCATTCCCTGCCCTTTAGTTTTTATCCGCGGGTCATACATATAAGTTCTTTGGCTTCTACGTTTTCTATACTATTCTTAATCTCCCCCGTCTGTTTTCTACCTACTGTTTGTGCTACTTATTCTCTGTATTTTTCCCACCTCTTTCCCCCACCGACTCACCTGTTGATATCCCTCCATGCCTTAACATATAAATCCCTTTAACATTTCATATAATAAAGGCTGGGTGTTGATAAACTCCTTGAACTTGACCTTATCTGAGAAGCACTTTATCTGCCCTTCCATTCTAAATGAGAGCGTTGCTGGATAGAGTAATCTTGGATGTAGGTCCTTGCCTTTCATGACTTGGAATACTTCTCTCCAGCCCTTTCTTGCCTGCAAAGTCTCTTTTGAGAAATCTGTCGCGGGTTTTGTCCCACAAAATCCGTCGGGGGCACCGCACCGATTGTGTGAATCAAACTCACCCAGAGACACGCTTGGAGAATAGAGTCTGGCAGCCATGGGTCTTTCGCTCCATCTTCAAAAGACCTTGGGCGTAGCTCAGCCGGGCTTTTTATTAGAAGCTTTAGGACACATTTACATTGGATTGATTATTCATGGGCTTATGCAGAACAGGGGTTTTCAGTTGGGTCATGAGGATATATGGGAAGGGAATAGATAAGAGGTAGGTTTACTCAGTTACAGAGCATTAGGATGTAAATTCAGGTCCGGTGGCAGACAGGACCGGGGTAGTACATTAAACAGGAGACAAGTAAATTGAGGGTAAGCTAACTAGGGCTGTTAACTATTAGGAGACAGAGAACAATTTCATGGACTTATTAATTTAAGTCTCTTGACTCTGGGAGGAAGAGACTCAGCAAGTCAGAGAATTTAAGATACATTTTTGCCAAATTCCCATTAGAGAATTCCTTTTCCACTAACATGATTTTTATACTGGCCCGCATGGGAGTGTTCCTTCACGCAGAGCTGAGCTCAAAACGCGGAAATTCCCGGGGCTGCGTGTTTACACGCGTGTGGAAAGAATTCCCACAGAAATCAGCTGACAGTCTTATGGGAATTCCTTTGTAGGTAACTGTCTCCTTTTCTCTTGCTGCTTCTAAGATTCTCTCCTTATTTTTAATCTTAGGTAATGTAATTATGACGTGTCTTGGTGTGTTCCTCTTTGGGTCCAACTTCTTTGGGGTTCTCTGAGCTTCTTGGACTTCCTGGAAGTCTATTTCCTTCACCAGCTTAGGGAAATTCTTCTTCATTATTTGTTCAAGTAAGTTTTCAATCCCTCAGTCTTCCTCTTCTCCTTCTGGTACCCCTATGACTCGGATGTTGGGACGTTTGAAGATGTCCTAGAGGTTCCTAAGCCTCTCCTCATTTTTTTGAATTCTTGTTTCTTCATTCTGTTCTCGTTGAATGTTTTTTTCTTCCTTGGTCTATACCATTGATTTGAGTCCCAGTTTCCTTCCTGTCTATATTGGTTCCCTGTACATTTCCCCTTATTTCTCTTAGTGTATTCTTCATTTTTTTCATCTGTGACCAAATTCAACCAATCCTGTGAGCATCCTGATTACCAGTGTTTTGACCTGTGCCTCTAATAGGTTGGCTATGTCTTCATTGCTTAGTTGTAATTTTTCTGGAGTTTTGATCTCCTCTTTCAATTGGGCCATCCCCCCCCCCCCCCCAGAACGCTTGTTACATATAGGGGGCGGAGCCTTAGGTGTTCACTAGGACGGGGCAACCCACATCACTGTGTTGTGATGCTGCCTATGGGGGCGGGGCCTGAGAGGGAACAATGGTGTCTGCTTCGCTCTCTGCTGGCTCTCAGTTACTTCCCCTGCTACCCACTACCCACCAGCAAATTGGGCCCTTCCGTGCTGATTCCTGGGTGGGTGGGCTTGTGTACATTCTAGGACCCTGTGGGTCTCTCCAACGTACTTTCCTGTGAGGCTGGGAGTTCTCCCACTGCTGCCTCTACCCCCATAGGTGTTTTCAACTGGTGGTTTGGGGCTTTATTTCCCCGCCCTGGGACCCTGGGCTGTGTGGTCTGCTCCGCTCTTCAACTTTTTCTTCCGGTTTTCTGAGTGCAAACATGGGACCGTTTGCTCCACTGGCCTGAGACCGACTGGGTCCCGGTCTGCCAGCCAAGCTCCCCCTGGCCAAGCTCCTCCTGGTTTCAGCATTGCGCACCCAGTTTCCGTGTTGTGTACCCAGTTTCCAAGTTGTACACCCAGCTTCACAAACCGTCATCTCACTGCTCACCTGGCTCTGCCCTGCTTACAGGTCTGGATGAACATGTCTTTAACTCTTTGGTTATCAGACTTCCATAAAGTTCTGTTTTCTGTCAGTTCTGGTTGTTTTTTGGTTTTAAATAGTTGTTTTTCTGACTTTTGGTTGTGCGAGGAGGCACGGTGTGTCTACCTATGCTTCCATCTTGGCTGGAAGTCTAAAAATTTGTTTTAATACTCATCTGAGGACATGCTTATTGATTAGAGAGAGACATTGATCAGTTGCCTCCCATTTGCACCCCAACCAGGTGTTGAACCCAAAGCCTAGGTATGTGCTCTGACCGATAATCGAACCTGCAACTTTTTTTGGTGTACAGGACAACTGAGCCACTTCGTCAAGGCTAGAATGTAGTAATTTTAAGTAGTTTTTATATGCTTTGTGATTTTTTTTCATTTGTATAACTTTTTTAGCTTGTTCTTTTTCATTTTGTTGACTCTGACATGCTAATAGTCTCAAATCAAGGGGTGTGGTTTTATGTAAGTCCTAAGGTCACTAGCACCAGGTCAGAGGTGATCAGAAACAGCTGTTCCTCTCTGCATCCCTTAGTAATAATATAGCAGAAATTACTTTTACTTTTCCCCAGTTAAAAGCTCTGGCTGATAACCAGTTGCATCCTGACCAAGGTGCAGTGGCTCGGTGAGGCTTTGTTTTATTTGTAATGCAGAGATGCGGTGTCAGCCCCTTGTTCCCCGGGTCCTGGACCTCGGTGTCCTGCTGCGGTTTCCCAGTTAGCGCCTCTTCCCTCACCCGTCTGACCCAACATCCGATTATCGCTGGGGGTTAGGCAGACACCTCCTTTCCTAGGAGATGGGATCAGCTTCACCGACAGCTCTCCTGAGACTCGGTTACTAATTCAGCACCTTCCCACACTTCGCCGGGCCGTCTCTCCCCTGTGTGTGTGTTAGTTTGTGGTTACAGTTGTTCATCAGCCCTTCCTGAACTTACTCGTTCCATGGATTCTCTGTCCCCCTCTTCCCAGAGTAACTGCATACCTGTTTTATAGACAGAGAAATGGCTAATGGCAGAAACTGTACTTACACATCAGTCTCTTCATGTGGTCGTAAAGAAACTTGGAGCACGGAATGTACATCTTACTATCACCTTTATATAGTCACCTGTCATGAGCATCAGTGCTTTCACAGGATTTACATCGAAATCACCGAAGAAAATACCATTCCCTAGAATCCAGCAGTGTGATTTTATAAGCCCCAAAGTTACTAGCACCAAGTCAGAGTTGATTCCTCTAGGATTCCATGTGTTTTACAACTAATAGACACTGTTATACCTTTCTTGCTTCAGTAGATTTTTCAAAAAGACGAATCCCTTCTGTATTTGGCAGCGAGTCTTTTCTCTGTATAGCTTCCATCACTGTTGTAAGAGATGGAGGGGCGCTTAGGGCCGTGTGATCTTCCGTGTGGGCGAGGAAACTGCTAACGTAGCGTGGCCTCCAGCACAGCAGGTTCTGTGCACTGTGTTAGCCCAATATTCAAATGAAAATTCAATCACAGAATCCGGGTTTTACCACAAAGTGGGCCTTGCGAACTTGGCTTCACGTTCAAATAATGGCAGGTTTTAAATGATCACCATTCTCTTCCCAAATCTTCATTCGGAATGGAAATGTGTGTAAGCCACACTAACTGCATAGTACTGCTACAGCACTTCCGTCAGAAAAATCTTTATACGTTAATTTTTTAAGTTTAGGTTAATTTGCCAAAATGAATAACCTGTTTCAACAAAACAAATCTGGTATCTCTTTTATAGGTTGGGAGTGGGTTCCTTGGGAAGAATTTCCCCCACTGGACCAGCTGTTCTGGGCGCTGCGCTGTTTGAAGGAGCAAGGCTACGACCCATTTAAAGAAGACCTGGACCACCTGGTGGGCTACAGAGGGAATCACCTGTGGATGGACAAGGCCACCTGACTGAAAAAGACAAGGCAGAGTAAGGTCTGGTGGGAGAATGAGAAGTGTCTGTATTTCAGAACAGCTCCTTTTTCTCCAAAAAGTTCCATGTTGTTGCCGGTTTATTTTAAGCCTCTTAAAACCCCACACCCTTCCGGCCAGTGCTTGTGGAGCATGTGCTGGGGGTGTGTTGTGAATCGCAGTCCGTGAGTGGACAATCTTCCCGAGGCCATGTGACACGGTAACAGAATGAATGTAGAAGCAGACGTGAGAATCCAGCTCTCTTCTATTGATACAAACCAGACATTAAAGACGTGTGAAAATGCGAGACAGTGCCACCCTTGTTGTTTTTGTTTCATAGTTATTTTTCATGAGTTACTTATGTTAACGTGATGAGTTTTGTTATTTATAAGTGAATGAATAAGAAGTTCTCATCTTGTACAAGATGAAGAATGACAGCGTGAGCCTTTGAGAAGCCTGCCCAGTGTGATCACTACTTCAGCTGTACATATTACATCCTGTGCAGGCGCATGCCAGAATTGTACTACTAAAATGTATAAGATGCCACTAGATTTACAGAAATAATTTTCTAAACAACACCAAAGGTAGTTTAAATTAAAATAACAGTATAAGGAGTACAAATAAATTAGTTTATTTACAGAAATTATAATTACAAATAGTACAAATTGAGGCAATTTCTCCTGTTCCTGTTGACAGAAGCTAACAACCTAACCTTTGCTTTTTCTTTTTAACTTCGCTGACTTTAAAGAGAGAGGAGGGCGGCTGGGTTGGGTGGGGAGAGAAACCGAGTAGTCGTTCCACTTGCTGATGCCCTTGTTGGTGGACTCTTCGTGTGCCCTGGCCGGGGAGCGAACCCACAGCCCCTGTGTGTCGGGACGGTGCTCGAACCGACTGAGTTACCCGCCAGGGCACAACCAGCACTTCCACTGAGGGTTTTTGCTATCTTGACGTGATGCACATTCAGTGATCTGCCGCCTTTTCTAAGTCACTGCCGGAGGCCTACTAGTGATCGGCACACGGGTCACTTCCCTCAAATCTTACCCCCAGAACAACTGCGCGCGCATGCCCGACATGGCTGGAGTGGAGCAGGGCAAGGCCGCGCTGAACTGAATCGTCTTTCCCCCAACAGTAAATTTTGATTATCCTCTAAATAGTCACCGAACGATTTAGAACCTTTGCTGTAAAAAGAAAGCCCGCCGTGGTTTTTCATGGGGCACGGTTCCACTCCAGCCAGCGCTGCAGGCTCTGTCTGCCGCCGGCAGCCATTTGGAGACATCCCGCAGCACTCGGCCCTGGACGCTGTCAGTCCGAGTCGCTGCTGCTGCTCGAGGAGTCTGTGGACATCACCTCCACGTCGTCTTCGTTCTCTTTATTGTGCCCCGGCGGCTCCAGCAGGAAGTCGTTGCTGTGGTTGGGCGGCAGCATGTTCATCGCCATGTCACCTGCCTGCCAGGGGTACTGTGGGGCAAGGACGTCTGGGGAGGAGAAAGACGCACACGTGAGAACATTTCTCCCTGTAATCGTCTGATTCTAGGTGACTCTCTCCTCCACGCAGGTGTTTGGAGGCACAACCCTAGAGGCTCGGCCCCAGCCCCGAACACAGCCGCCTTGCCCTGGCTGCTTCTGGGAGCCATTTCCAGTCTGGCCCTGGCAGGTGAGTACAAGATCCACCTACTCTGCCGCCATCTTGAAAAGCTCTGTATAGTCTTTACATATATAAATAGCTAATATAATCTTTACTGCCTATTACAAGTTTAAACTGCTGTTTAACTTTTGGTTCCACACTTCTCGTTGGACCCTGAAACCCTGAGACCATCGCACCCTTGCCCGTAGCCGTACTACTAAGCTTTGTCAGTAGAGGGCGCCGGAGGGCCTCTCCCGGGTGGGGAGGAAACCTGTGCCTCCTCTAGGAACCCACGCTTCCCCTGGTACTCTGTGGCACCTGGCTGCTGGACACTTGCTGCTGACCTCCTGGCCATTTTCAGTGGCATCCCCAAGGATGGCTTCCCAGCAAGTCTCACCATTACCCATGGCCTTCTGGCCATTCTTCCTGGGATTCTAGTGGGTTGTTTCCTGCTTGCCAGCTCTGGCCTGTGACCCCCTCATGGAACTGCTCTGCCTCCAGGGGCCCCGGCAACAGCCCCTGCACCCAGGGCAGTGCGATGCGAGCACAGTCTTGGGGTGGGTGGGGCAACCCTGGGCACTCCGCCTTGCTCCTGGAGGTAGCGGCTGCTCCCTGCATCTGCCGCTCCCCCCATGATGGGGCCCACAGCCAGGAGGACAGTGAGGAGCACCCCGGGGAGCAAGTGTGCTGGGCTGCTCCCACGCCGACACCGGTGAGCATGCCGAGGAGAGCATCGTCCAGAGCTCACTGTGAACGGTGTACACATCCCGGGGAGTATCAGTGACTGACAGACAGGGCGCTTCCCTGTAACTTTCTGAAAGATCTACCAAGTCAAACCAAGTCAACATGGGAAACAGAGTGCATGTAAGAACAGCACAGACCCCCGGGCAGAACTTGAGGGAGGCTGAAGCTCAGAATAAACCAAGTCACAAAACTGCTATTTTATAACATTATGAAAAGCCTGTAACATTTGTTATGTATTTGTTAACTTGGAGGTTTTTCAGGAGTGTATTACTTTATAGTCTTTGAACTGAACATATGTATTTGCTACTCTGTTTATAGAGTATGTTTCACAATTAAAAAAATTATGTTTAGAACAATAAAAATAATAGGCCTAATGCCTGAGGAAAATGGCCTATTCACAAATGAGAAAGAGAAACTCAGTTTTTCCTATTTTGTAACCTCCACCCAGGATACTCAGTCTTGAAAGCAGGGAGCAGAGTAAGCGGCGGGAAGCCCTCTGTCACCACGAGGCGGGGCTGCACCTCACCCCGTGGGCAGCGCCCTCCCAGCCAACACACCTGGTAGGCGGCCTGCGGCCAGCGCGTCCCCAGGCAGGTGGCCGTTCACGCCGTTGGCAGAGGGGTTGTTCATCTGGCCCAATAACCCACTTCTCATCTCCAGGTCAGTCGGGTATGGTCTCCGTGGGTCCCCTGAAAAAAGACCCCAAAACAGACGACTTTTAGTTTAATCACACGTGACTAAGCATTCATGACCCCCCAAAGTACTGGTTTTCCTTGGTTCACTTTGAAAAACTCAAGCTATATTTTCAGTTTTGGAATACAAAGGTCATCAGTTGTTACTAAGAGGATTATATATAAATGTATATATTCTTTAATCCTCACCTGAGGATATATTTATTGATTTTAGGGAGGGGGGAGGAGGAGAGAGAGAAACAACAACGGGAGAGAAACACTGATCAGTTGCCTCTCACACCCGCCCCAGCTGGGGATTCAAACTGTAGGCTTTCCGTGTACGGGACAAGGCTCCGGTGGACTATCAGAAGCCAATAATCTTTATTTCCAACCACAAAAGCATACTAAATAGCAGTTTTAGATTGCTAAACTCTTGGCCAGATTTGGGCCAACTTTTCGGTGATATTTCTCACAAACATCCTATTACAGTGTAGTTATCCTTAAGTTTTTTTAATATGGCAAAAATACCAAACGCCACCGGGAGTTACTGAGGCTGAGATAACTGTTCCCCGCAAACGGCTCGTCCACTGTCTGGTGGCACAGCTGCAGCCCGAGGCCCCTCTGCCATCCCTCCGGCTCCGGCTCTCCCCAGCCCCCTTGGGGGGCTGTGCTTCATCTCTGCTGCCCCAGGGGTCGGCGCTGTCTGTGTCCCAGGCTGGGATTTTTGTGGGGACCCTACCGGCTCTAGAAGCCAGCTTCTGGCCAGCCGGAGTTTTACAGGCATATAAATCTATAGCTTTAGAATCATCACATCTTGTGCTTTTAAAAACTATTAATTTATTGTTATTTTTAAAAAACCAAACATAGTCCATAACAGCAATAGCACTGTAGAGAACCAAACTGATAAAACCCATGACATATATACTTATAAGACTTTAAAGATATGAAAATATAGATTTACATGCATTCTCTATTTAAATGCATTCCACATTTAAATCTTTTTTCCTATTTTTGTATACAGTCACCTAAGAATTTTCAAAGCCACATCAATCTAGTAAAGAGAGCAGCGCTCTTACCCGGCACCCAGGTCAGGGGGGCGCACACGGCATTGCTCGCGCTGATCCTGTGCGCGTACTTGATGATTTCTTCCGAGGAGATGGCGCCTGGAGTCAGGAGTCAAGTAAACACAGGAGTTTGAAAATGCTCACGCCTGCTACATATAATACTTAAGATAATCTGCGCTACCCACCTTCCCTGATGATATCTGCATGTATTTCGTAAACTTAAATCACATATATATTTCCAAACTAAAGAGCAAAACGTGCAGCTGATGTAACTAAAGCAGGAAATTTGGGAGACCACGTGACAGCACTCAATAACCTCAATTTCTACCCTCCATCCAACACCGCGGCTCTTCCGGAAGCGCCAGCGAGCACACACTGCAGAGAACGGGGTGCCCGTCTCCCGGGGGCGTTCGCCCGCGGCTCCCCAGAGCAGCGGCGTACACTGCCGCTCGGCGCTCGGACTGGAGTAGAAGGGTGTTCTCAACACCTCGTGAAGTGGAAGAGTAAACTGGGAAGGGCATGGAGAGCCTAACCTGGTCTTCTAGAAAGCACGCACACCTACGTATCCATGCTGTTCTTGGTATGTGTGTTTTTACAGATCTAAAAGCAATCTGGAACATGGAAGGACATGTACCAGCCTCACCAGCAGTTTTCTGAAAGGAGTAGAGGAAGGTCAGCCAGGTCGAGACGACTAAGTGTGGACTGCTGAGAGGAAGCGACCAGACGTCTCACCACGACCTGCCTTCAGCAGGCACACTTAGGGCCCTGCAGCGGGAGGGGCAGGAGGGCGCCCTGGCCGCTGCCCCACAGGACACGCGCACCCCAAAGCCATGATTCTGACTCCGTGAGGTTCTCAGTCCCACCGAGGTGGACCTGCGGGTGTTTGTCCACCCCCTGTCCCAGCTTTCAAATCCCGGTTCAGCTCCTGCTTGCTCTCCGACTGCAGCACTCTCCCGCTCCCCCAGCAATTCTGCAGACCCACTGTCCTTACTACAGTCGGGCACGCAGCCGTCAGTGCCTTACATTACTGCTTCCTAGCACCTGAAAAAGGACGTGATACGCAGGCAGAGCGCTAGGAGACAGCAGAACCTTTACAATGAAACGTCATCAGAACCTTCTGACAGCAGCAAATGATCACTAATAAGACTTTCATCAGTTTCTTGAGACTAAAAGTTGAATTTTTTCAGGTCACTCAGTGTTCACACGGTACTAACCTTTTCTTGCCTTTTCTATTGATTTCAGCTTTTCTTTTGCTTGGTATACAGCTGTTGCCTAAAGAACGTTAAAGAGAAATATGGTTTATTCTTAACTACATCAAGCAGTTTTTTCCTTAATTCACAACATCGTTTACCCTGCAGGACCAATATCCAGTTTGGAAACCCCCACAGCTCACATGTAACATTCTGAAACGGCAGTGAGTGTCACTGACATCACACTTATGCTTAATAAAAGAAACACGTTCCTGAATGAGTCTTCATTCACAAATTAGCCGCTGGAAACACTGTATAAATCGGACTATTCACTCACATGTTTTATGTCTTCTATCACCGAGAAGAGACACAGACCCTGAACCACTATCCTTTCCCCTAGTTTGAGGATAAAATACCTAATCCTTCTTGTCACTTACAAGGTCATTTTGGGATTGATGCTCTTATGCACTTATACGCCACCACAACGCCCATGCAGACTGCCTGTTGTTGGCTGCCCCCACTTCCCAAAAAGCCACACACACTGAGGGTAAGTCACGGGAGTCCAGGATACGCATCCTCAACCAAACCCAGTGGTTATGAGTATGGCACTGGGGAGATTTAGGGTTAAACACCATCTTTACTTTCTACCCTCCTTGAACAAGGAAGTCATTCATTTAAAATCTCAGTTTCTTCATCTTTAAAATGGGAGAAGGGTGCCGGTGCCCAGAATCACTGTGCAGACCGAGATAGTGCACAGGGCCCGGCTGGCGCACAAGTGCCCGGCGACTGCCGGCTGCCGTGGCCTCTCAGAGACACCCAGGGCCCACCGTCTTCAGCTCAGGGATTATAGGGTTGAACACTTAACCTAAAGAATACAATCAGAAATGCACAAGGAAGAATGCTTTTCCGAAAGGCTAGTCACCAAAGCATTATTTGTATCAGAAAGAGAATTAAACAAGGAGGATATAATTACGTGGAAAATGCTTAAGTGTTAGTAAACAGGAACAGACAGTCCCTCAGGACCCTGCTAGTTACGACAAGGTGGGAGATCACACGCCTGGGACTGAGGCTCTGCACCAAACCGCACAGCGGCAGTCTCCGAGCACTGGGGCTCCAGGCCGTTTCATCTTCTGCTGCTTCTGTGCATTTTCTGAATATCTTTTGATAAGTATTGCTTTCCTAATGAAAACTGGATTTCATTATATATTTTTAAAGAAGTCTTTACTTGGGGTTGTTTCTCTAGCAGAAGTGATTAATTTACCCTGAACCTCTCAGGGTTCTAGATATCAGAGCCCCTTCTGACACATTCTGAAGACATTTTCCAGGGTTAGGGATGCCAGCTACGTCTGGTCCACGTGAGACTCAAACTCAGCTGTGTCTGCAATACCATACAGCAGTTACCTTCGTTCGTAGTCAGTGGGATAACTGGGCAAATGATAGCAAATAAATTGCCTCTTTGAAACAGGAGCCATGAAGAAGAAAAGGAAAAACTAGAGCCCCTGACATCTATCCTAACCCCACCTAGTTTAGGATGGAAACTAAATAATGTAATTTTTATTTATAAAATCAGTACATATTTGGAAATATTTTTATAACTAAAGTAAAGATTTAGAGTGTTAACAACTAACACTGGATTCAGGACTTGAGAAAAGTAAAGCTTCCCATGTCAACACGATGTGACCTTTAAATAATAAAAATGTGGTTCGCCGTAATGTGGACTGTCTGAACCAGGAAGTAAAGAAGAAAATGACGATGGCCTTTTACTAAACCAAATTGACATGCTGTCACTTTCAGACTTGGAAAATCAAGTTTCTGCCACTTCAAAATACTAATAATAGACTTATTTCTCAAAAATACATTAAACAGCCCTGACTGGTGTGACTCAGTGGGCTGGGTGTCGTCCTGCCAAGCTAAAGGTCCTGTTCCATTCCCGGTCAGGGCACAGGCCTGGGCTGCAGGTGTGGCCCGTCCGCTGGTTAGGGTGCGTGTAAGAGGCAACTGACTGATGTTTCTCTGTCTCATGGATGTTTCTCTCCCTTTTTTCTCCTCCCTTCCTTACCCTGTCTCTAAAAATAAATAAAGTCTTTTAAAAAATAGATTAAATAAACAATATCCTTGTTAAATAACCTGAATGTCAACTTACGAGTATCTGTTCAGCTTCCTTTAGCTGTTTCTGTAGTTGCTGAATATCACTGTCTCTCTTCTCAACTTCTTTTTCTAGAACTTGCATCTCATGATGGATTTTCCCCTGATTAAATGCCAGTTTCATTAGTTCTTGAAATTCCCCATCCCTGTGAATTAACAACTCCAGCACCTGTGAAGTAACGGTTGATAAAGGGGATAACAATATTAAAAGGCTACATTCCAACGAAACAAAGAATCCACCTGTTAATTTTGGGGATATAAAATTTTAACACCTCCAGATAATTTTAATCTTTTTAAAAATAAAAATAGCCTATTTATAATTACTTTAGAAAACAGATTAAAATCTTCCTCTTTTTATAATTATACTCTATTCTTTCATACAAAACAAAGCTAGTCTTTCATAACTAGCGATATGCCAAAATGAGTTAGTTTATTCATCTCCCTGGGAAGAAAAAATTTTAAAGTTTATCCTTGAAAACATAATGCAGTGGAGGTTCCCCTGAATTCTGGTACTTGAGATGATTTTTAGTTGGCACCAAGAACTTAAAAAAATCTTCTATTATTACATATTTGTGCTAAATTAGAAAAGTGAACTGTCACATAGAACCTGTGATTTAATGCCTAGTACTCTTTAATAGGATAAAAGAGTGATTTCAAAACACAGTACATCAGCCCTGGCCGGTGTAGCTCAGTGGATTGAGCGCGGGCTGCGAACCAAAGGGTTGCCAGTTCGATTCCCAGTCAGGGCACATGCCTGGGTTGCAGGCCAGGTCCCCAATGAGGGCCATGTGAGAGGCAACCATACATTGCTGTTTCTCTCCCTCTCTGTCTCCCTCCCTTCCTCTCTCTCTAAAAATAAATAAAAATCTTTAAAAAAAAACAAAAACACAGTACATCAATTTTGGCAATTATTATGAAGGTTAAGCAGAAAGTTCCAGTTCAGATCTCTAGGCTTTCACTGATTAGCAGCATGACAAGGGACAATCACCTGGCCCTCGGAGTCTGTTTTCTCACTGGGAAGAGGGCGTAGCAGCAGTACCTGGACACTCGGAGTTGTCATGAGGACTTGTGACGTCACACATGCTAAGTACACACAGGAAAGCTCAATGAGGGTGGTCATCACCAAGCCCCCCCACTGCAGGAGACGCCATCTGATCTGAGTACCCTTATTTTACTGCGTAATAGGAAGTAAGATATCTTGAAATTGCTATAACAATTCAGAATCAATTCTTAAAATATTATTATAAATTTGTTAAAGATTGAGAAATACAGACATGCGTTCCCAAGTTCCTTTTGATATTTAGTTCCTCTCATTTTTATAAGCTATAATACACAAAAGATTGAGTTGCATCCTGTATAGAAAACATATTAACTATAGGAAGCGTTTCTGTAAAAGGTGTATTATTCCATTTAATAGGCCTATAATCCACATTCTTCTTGAGTCACAGGAGACGAAAGCTAGTGTCCACCTCCACAGAAGCTTTATTTACAAGAAATCATTCACTGAAGTGAGTAGCACACATTAGTTCCATGACAATTTGTGAGAAGTTTAGCAGTTGACCTGTTTTTATACACTACCAGAGAGCAGTAAAAATTCTCTTTAGATTTTATTATTGAGCAGAGAAAATTATTCAACTGAAGTGGGAAGAGCTGGATTCTAGCTCCGCTTATCCACGAACTTTTAGCTCATTCATTTGCCCTGAAACAATCTCACAGGACGTTCAATGGAAGACCATTAAGGTCCCTTCTAACTTTAAAATTCCACATGTATGAAAACATAAAATGGCAGAAAGTTTTCAAGTGGGCATAAACCTCAGCTACTTAACAGTGTTTAGGAAACCTGTACAGGAACCCACAGTGCTGTGTACAGAACACGACTCTCAGAACTCCGTGCTCTTCCAAAGCCTAAGGCAGGTGAGTGCAAGCTGTGCAGGTCACAGCTGAGACGCCCTGAATAACCCGGGCGCCTGGCTCAGAGCAAGCGCTCGCTCGGTGCCTGGGCAACAAGTCAAAACTCACAGTTCACTTATGCTCATTTTGTATAAGTTCCTAATTAATCACAGATGTTATTTATTAATAAAGCACCTGAAACTGAGATTCTTCCATTAACACATTTATCTCTAGGTTTGTTCTTTTTCTGAAAACAAAACAAAAAACCCACCCTAACATCCCATAAGTTAGCAGCTTTTTTCAGCTTGTAGCCTTATCTGGCCCCCCTCCTGTGGAGAGAAACGAGTCCTGGGGGAAGGAAGCCAGTGCATCAGATTTCTCTGCCCTGGACACATGGCATACAGTGAAATTAAGATAATCACGGGGTACAGGGTAGGGAGAAGAGCTTTATCAGACACTGTCTTCTGTATTACATTTTCAAAAAGGTTAATCTTTCCTATTTTCTCTTAAAAAGCTTTTTAAAAAAATTGTGGCGAAACACCCCCCCACACTGTAAAATTTACCCTCTATGAAACGTTTTGAACCAGGAAAGATTTTTCAAGATGGTGGCAGAGTAGGTGGATCTTGCACTCACTGTTTTCCAGGACCAAACTGGAAATACAACTAAATCGGGGAACAGTCACCCTGAATAACCAACTAAAGGCCAGCTGAGTAACTGTCTGTACCGCTCTGAGACTATACCAGCACAGCAGTTCGCACGCCATGGTCAGGGTCGAGCCTCTCAGGCAGCCAGCCTGAGGGTCGGGCCTGTGCACGAATGAGCCCACAGCAATCCAGACTCACGCACACCAGGAGCACCTACATCAGCCACACATGGGACGTTCCTAGAGCACCCAGCTCAGGAGATCAAGGAAACCGCACCGCTGGGTCCCCCTGGACACCAACTACTTAAGACCACCCCGCCGAGAGTGGAAGTCACAGCAGATCTAATGCACAGAAACAACCACAAACAGCCCAAATGGGGAGACAAGGAAACAGGCCCCAAATGAAAGAACAGGAGGAATCTGCAGGAAAAGAGTTAAGTGAAATGGAAGCAGGCAACCTACCAAACACATAGCTCAAAGTAATGGTCATAAGGATGTTCAGAGAACTGAGAACTACAACAGCATGAAAAAGGACATAGAAACCAAGAAAAAGAACTAGTTGGAAATTAAGAATACCACATCTGACATGAGAAATACACTGGAAGGAATAATAAGTAGGTTGGATGAAGCACAGGATCAAACCAGCAATTTGAAAGTTAGAAAAAAACCCAATGGAGCGGCAAAAGGGAAAAAGAAAAAGAATGAGACTCGTTTAAGGAAACTGGGGGGCAACTTGAAGCATACCAACACCTGCATCACGGGAGTACAAGAGGAGAAAACAGAGAGAACGAGCAAGGGATTAAGAACCCACTGGAAGAAATAATGACCAAAAACTTCTCTAACCTGCTGAAGGAAAAAGACGTGCAAGTCCAGGAAGCACAGAGAGTCCCAAACAAGATAAACCCAAAGAGGCCCACCCACTCCAAGAAACATCATAATTAAAACGCCAAAGGTTAAAGATAAATAATCTTAAAAGCAGAAAATTACTTACAAGGGAGCTCCCATAAGACTGTCAGCTGCTCTCTCAACAGAAACATTGCAGGCCATAAGGGATTGGCATGAAAGCATCTTCTTTGACCACAATGTTATGAAACTGGAACTCAACCACAGGGAAAAAACTAAAAAACACATGAAGTCATGGAGGCTACATAACATGTTATTAAACAATGAATGGGCTAACACCGGGATCAAGGAAAGGATCAAACATTGCCTTGAAACAAGTGAAAACGAGAACACAAGAACCCAAAACCTACGGACACAGTGAAAGCAATCCTAGGAGGGAAATTCATAGCATTACAGGCCTACCTCAAGAAACAAGAAGAATCTCAGAACACACTAACTTTACACTTAAAGGAACTGGAGAACAAGCTCAAAGTGCAAAAGGAAGGAAATAATAAAGATCAGAGCAGAATTAAATGATACAGGGTCTAAAAAAAAACAACACAAAAGATTAGTGAAACCAAGAGCTGATTCTTGGAAAAGATAAACAAGACCAACAAACCTTTAGCCAGATTCACCAAGAAAAAAAGAGGATCCAAATAAATACAATAGGAATTTGAAGAGAAGTAACAACTGACACCAAAGAAATACAAAGATTGTAAGAAAATATTATGAACAACTGTATGCCAACAAATTGGACAACCTGGAAGAAATGGATAAACTCCTAGAAACATACAATCTTCTAAAACTGGTGAGGGGATAAAAAAGCAGTGGTACGTTTATACAACGGAATACTGTGCAGCTGTAAAAAGAAGGAACTCTTACCTCTCGCAACAGCATGGGTGGACCTGGAGAACATCAGGCTAAGTGAAATAAGCCACTCAGAGAAAGACAAATGCCATATGATCTCACTCATGTGTGGAACTTAATGAACAAAATAAAATGAGGAACAAAACAGAAACAGAAGCATGTACACATGGAGCAGACTGACAGCTGTGAGAGCGGAGGAGAGAGCGGGGGCTGGATGAAACGAGGGGAAGGGATCAGCCAAAGAACATGCATGCATGCCACAAAGAACAGCTGGAAGTGTGGGATGCGGGGGACAGGGGAGTAGGCTGGGTGATGGTGGGCAAAGGGGGGGGATGGGGACATCTGTAATAATGTCAACAATGAAAATGAAGGAAAGAAAAGCTTTCAACTAGGAAAAAACGTGTTCACCGAAGAAAATTAGGAACCACAGAAAAGTATAAAGAAAAGGAAATCTACCTGTAAACTCAGCATCTACAAAACCAGTAACCTTCATTAACACTCACAGGCTCTTTCGCTTCCATTCTCTGACAGGCTGCCTTGGGAAAGCAATCCCCCAGTGAAGGGCTGACCTCTGGGTTCCAGAACCTGTTTTAGTCTCCCCGTAATAAGGCTTTATTGGTTAATTCAAAGATAAAAGTGAACAAGTGTGTGACCGGAACCAGAACTGTAACAGAACGCAACACTGCGAAACCCCTGACAACTGTGTCTGGAGCCTAGTCACCCTACAGAAATGACACAGGTACCAATTTAAAAGTGTCAAGGAGTAACTTAAAAGATCCAATTCTGCTGTTCCCACACAAAGTAAATAGGATACCTGCAGAATTATGGTTTGATTTGCTACTGTTTTGAGTTAAAAGGGAAGCCACTTACCTGGTTTTCCTCTCCAGCCTGTAACAGCTTTTGGTTTCTTGAAATTGCCAGCATTTCTATGAGTTCCCTTAAAAAAAAGAGAGAAAAAGTTAAAAAACAAAACAAACAGAAATCTTTGCAAAGTGAATACACGAGAGGCTCCCCTAGCTTATCGCCACCAGCCGTGCTGCACCTGCGGAACCATAGCCCGAGCGCGTGGCTCCGCGCCCCGTCTGCCGGGGGTGCGGGCCTCGGCCTCCACCAGCTGCACTGCACCCTCGCCAGCTGTGTTGTCAGACTTATTTATTAAAGCTTTACTTGTTACTGTAATTATATAAATCGATATCCAACACATACATAAATAGCAATGAAATAGGACTGTGAGCAGAAAAGTTGTTTCTGTAAAAACCACAGCTACATGCTTGGAAAGGCTCCACAGAGGCTTACAAAGTTCAATGTGAAGAACCAGGGGAAAGTCAGGAAGCTCAGCAAGATGTGCCCCAAGACTCCCTGGAGAGGGCGTCTCACTTCACTGTAAAGAAGCCAGGCTGGAACTGGCAGCCAGTGCATTAGGGGTGGTTTCTGCTCGAAAACCTCCTACATTAGGGCTGTCTGCAGGCCAAACCTTTAGATGTGTAGACGACAGCCCCCCTGAGCCACGCGGCCAGGATATAACTGAATTTTTTACATTAACCAAACAAAAGAATACTATAATAAAATCCTGCCTGTCTAGAAAGCTCATGTAGTAGAGATGCCAGCCCTTTAAGAAAACTAGTATACAGAGCAGGAAAGGATGACCGGCAGGCAATATTTATATATGAGTTCCAAACTGCACAGAGAGGGGTGCCCCCATCCCTAACCACGGCACTGCTCACAGGCCAACCGCACTCCCTGCCGCAAATGAGAGGTAAGCAGAAGTATCAGACTGGTGTGGAAACCGCAAAACTCCTGTCGAAATGGTTTCTGCGGAGCAATGAATTCTGACTTACAAGCAGGTTAAGAAAAACTTTCAGACTACAATCTGTCTATATGTTTTTATTTTTAAAATTCCTGCAAAGATTACCTCATCCTGTCTCATTTCACAAAGTAATAAATATAATGAAAAGCTACATAATCACGTCACAGCAAAAAAAAAATACCCTAAACTTCAAATTCACTATTTTGAAAAGTCAAAGGGTATATTAATGGAGGTTTCTCTTTTCATTCTTCATAAAAAATTGGAAACGAGAGAAAAATGTCATTCAGAGATGGTGACAAATGGCACAGGTCACAGAATCAGTCCAGGGGCCGTGTCTGGCACATGCCGGGACCTCCTTCTGAACGCCAACCCCGTTGGGCCGCCTCGCTCTGCAGAGACCCTGCGTCTCAGGTGGCAAACCACCAAGTGATGTCCCTCCACCACCGTCACCAGCCACCCATCCACCAGCACCGTCGAGGAGGGGGACATTTTCACTCATCTCCTGTCACCCACTCCTTCTGCAGAGACGGGCAAATGAGACAGTTTGGCGAGTAAGTCACGAGAAAATCAGAGAAAGGGAGAAGGGCCTTCTAAGGCGATGGTTAGCACCACAGGCGCGGAAAGAAAGAAGCAGCCTATCACCTGTCAGCAGATTCAGGGGGAATGCAAATTAATGAGAAACCGAAGTCTCTCTGGCACTCCAGGAAAAAGGGCAACAGAGGAACCACAGTGTCTTGTAGAGGAAGCAAAGGAGAGCTGAGCACCTGAACTGTCCGTGTACTGACCAGAAGCCGAAGCCGTCTCAGAAGCAGGAGGGTCTGGGGGAAAACTTGGACAGCGGTCCCCGGCTCAGCGAGCAAACCCAGTCCATCACGCACTAACCGCTGGGCCTGGTGGGCAGGGAAAACTCAGTACAAAGAGGGGTGCAGCGGCCAAATCTAGACACAGGGGAACCTCGATTTAGTCTTAAATTTAACAGAACTTAGAAATGACTTCATTATGCTGAATCCAGGGGACGGTACACAAACCTCCTACAGGCACCGCTGGCATTGGGGCAACAGGCTCAGACACCCAGCGCAGTGGGGCAGCGACAGAGGCCAGAAGGCCGGGCTCACGGCTAGCCGTCCTGTGTCAGAGGCATTCTGCAAGACCAGCGGGCGGGCAGGCAGGCTCAGAAAGACGATTCCCGAACTTACTGAGTGTGAAACACATCCTAGGGCTGCTCAGCGAAACAGACCCACAAATCATATCCCGGTAAGGAACGCTCAAAAGAGAAAGAGGCTGACTGGGCTGCAGAGCAGAGGCACGAGAAGCTGAGTGTGCTTGCTGACTCACCTATGGCGAAGACCTGACATTCTGAGACTAAGCCCGCTCGAACAAAAGGCAGCAGCCACCCCGTCCCAGAGCAAGCACAGTGACAGAAAAACTAATCACTGCCACCCACACCATATGGCTGGTCAAAATGAAGAAATAAGAAGGATCATTTTAACTGACTAAGATTCCTCAGCAAGGATTTCAGAAGCCAATAAAGCATCAGATGTGGCTTTCAGGTGAGAATTATCCCAAGCATCACATGTGGCTTTCAGGCGAGAATTATCCCAAGAGAAGTACTAGCTCAAAGGACCATTTCAAACAGAAGGTCCAGAATTCAGGGAAGTAGAAAAACTGGCTCACAGAGAAGCCACAGACGTATTTTCCAATCAATTATTAGTTCTGAATCTAATGAAACACAAATTTGTATCACAACTACACAGCTACCTAGTCAAGGCACTTCACAACACTCAGGGACACAGTTGGGGTGACCGATGATTCTGAAAGCACTCATGAGGATGACTGCAGCTTTTCAAATGACGGTCCCCATATTTAGAAAAGAAGTGGGCTGGATGTTGAATAACTTATAAAGTAAAGCCCTCGACATGAACTAAATGACGCTTCAATTACCTGCCCCAAAGACGATCACGTCACACAGAGAAGGGAGTTAAATACTTTAACTGAAAACGTATGAAAACTCCTGTCTTCTAGGGTTTCATCACTAAGAAATCAAGCTGGTATCACTAACAGGCTTCAAGAACAAGGTCTCAGCCAGGAACTCACTCCAAGGCCAGCAAAGACAGACGGACACAGCTGTGAACATGCACACAGAGGCCACACAGCAGGACCCCCCCCCACCCCGTGCCCCAGCTTCTTGTCCACTGTGCTGACTGCTGGTGCCCTGTTTGTACTCAAGCAGCCCTTGTGTCTAATGCAGCTGCAACAGTGGATTAAACACTAGCGCTATTTAACTTCCGGTGCCTGTACACTTCCAGCACATCATTTCATGGTGTGCTGACCTAGTAATCTGGTAAGTCGTGCTCGCTGAGCAAGGACTAAATCACTGCAGATAAAATGCTGATTGGTCATACAACATATAAGACTTATTCCAAGGCTGTCAGCGAATGTTGGCTGCAGAAAAGGCGACAGCTGAGCGGGATGGATAAATGAATGATCGATCAAGCTGGAGGAGGACGGCGTGGCCCTAGAGGCTGGGGAGCCTGGGGAAGGCGGCAGTGAGAGGCGTGGGGGGTAGAGGGTGGAGGCGGTAAATGAGGACAGTGGAGAAGGGCTTCATCTATTGCACACTAAGCTGTAGAATGTGGACTAGAGCTCATGGGGCAATGGGGCAATGGGACCCTGACAGACACTTCAAAGCAGAACAGTGAAGATGCCCAAAGGCAACTAAAGCTGGGGGGAGGCTACATTAAGTAAGATCTATGATGGGGCCCCACCGATCAGGGCACAGACAAGAATCAACCAAAGCATGGATGGGCGGAACAGCAAACCCACGCTTTTCTCGCTCAAAAACATATATAAATAAAGACTTATGATGGCGATGTAAAATAGTGGGGATGGGAACAAGAGATCAAATCTGAGCAAAACCATTTTAACATCCGAGTGAACGCGAGGACATTAAGAAAGGCTACCACTGACCAGACTCTCCCAAAGGAGGACGCGCGATCTCATCCGACGCCTCTGCTGCGCATGCCGCATCTAGCCCACCCCAACCGGCACCCGCCCAAGTCGTGCGGGCTCGGCTCTCTGGCTACCCGCCGCCCAGGGAATCAATCCGGCCAACGCGTTCCTCCCAAGCGGTCAGTCCTTCTCCCGGGACGCCGGCCCTGATGACGCCCGGGGACCGGGGCCGCGACCCAGGGCTCCCGGAGCCCGCGGCGCTCGCCGCCGGTAAATTGGGCTGCTGCTGCGACCCTGTTTACCCGTCCGTCTCCACCTTTGGCAGCGAGGGGGCAACTCCTCGTCGACCCCGAGTCGCCCGGTCACTCCAGTCTCCCAACGCTCGGCACCCGCCGCCGCCGAAGGGACTCGTCCCGGCGATCGCTAAAGTCCGCTACGGTTCTGACAGTCTTGGGGTGCCAGCGTCACTGTCATCACTAACATGTTCTCTAGCGGGGGGAAATCACGTCTCGGAGCCCTGGAGGGCGGTGGACGCCACGGCCACGACCACCGCGCGTTGTCTTAGGGAGAGCGCGCCGGGGTCTCCTTCCCTGCCGAGACACCGAACCCAGCACCAGCCCCCCCGCCACGGTCCGGCCGGTCCGGAGTCAGTCCCCCCGACCCAGCCCAGCCCGGCCCGGCCCGCAGGCCTCCGGCCTTACCTCGACAGGACCTCCAGGTCCTCCAGCGCAGACAGCAGCCGTTCGCGGGTGCTGTTCCCGCCCGCCGATCCCGAGCCGCCGGCCGGCCGCTCTTTCTCCTTCTCGCCCAGCGAGGACGCCGCCATGCTTCCCACAAGCCCGCCGCGGCTTCTGCGCGCCTGCGCGCTGGCGAGGAGGTGGGGCAGACTCTGCGGGCGAAGGGCAGGGCCACGAAGGAGGGGCGGCGAGGCCCGGGCAGAGCGCCCCCTGTAGGGCTGGAGGTGCACTGCGGGCGCCGGCGCCATCTGCTGGGCCAGAAGGGCTTCTCGGTTTCAAGCCCGAGAACCCGCAGGTGCCACACGGTTAAGTTCAGCGCAAACTTTTGTTCTGCAAGCTGGAATGGAAGGCTTCTGCTCAACGCATTTTAAGCACTGGAAGGAAGTATGTGATGGCCTAACTCTTGTGACAACTTCTTCGTGAAATGGACTGTGTCTCCGAAGTGGGAACCTCTATTTAATCTGCATCCCCTTGACACTATTCCCTCTCGGCTGTTTGGCCTCTCAGGAGGGTGTAAGCACCTTGGCGCGGGAACCATAATCCTTCCTGTTTTTCCTTCAGTTTTTCTTTATGGAGGTAAGATACACATAACAAAATGGGCCGTGTTAACCATAAACATTGAATACATTCCTTCTCTTTGTGTTATCACCACCACCCATCTCCAGAATTCCTTTCATCTTGTAACACTGAAACTCCCCACCTATTACACAACAACGCCCCCTTCCTCTCCCCACGGCCCTTGGAAATCACCACTGTACTTTCTGTCTCAGAACTTGGCTCTTCTAGATACCTCATATAAGTGGAATCAATCGTACAGTCTTTGTCCTTTCGTGACTGGTGTATTTCACTCCGCATAGTGTCTTTAAGGTTCACCCGCATTGTAGCACATGTCAGAACTTCCTTCCTTTTTAAGGCTGAGTAATGTTCCATTGTATGTATGGACCACATGTTGCTTACCCGTTCAATTGTTGATGGACGTTTGGGTTGCTTCCACACTTTTATCATCCATCTTTATAATTATGTATGTCCCAACAAAACGTGTCACTCATTGTTCAAGATGACTGTTGAACTGAATGAATCAATGTACTGTATAAGGGGTAGTTAATGAGAATAGTTAAAGTAATTGTTGTGGCACATATTCAAAATCAGACTTGGGTGTCAAAGCCAAAATGATACCTTAACCCACTTTTCTGGGGGAGAAAGTGTCAAAGTGGGCCTTACCTGCCAGGAAAACCCAAAGTTATAATGGCATGGCGGGGGGGGAGTTCTGTATCAGACCCAGCTGCAGTTACCAAAGAGGTGATGGGCAGATGTCAGCCACAGACCACATCTGGGCATGAGCAGGGCCCATGGCCCATGCCAGCGTCCTGTCTTCTGCTTGAAAATTCCCTCAGGCCTCGTGCTAAAAAATTCATTCATAGCACCTGCTGTCTAATCCAAAAGGCTGATTTATTCTCTCATGATAAGCATGATTTCACTCAGGGAGAAACTTACACAGAAAGCCAAATTATCCCCAGAATGTTGCTTGATAAACTTGGATCAGGACAAATGAAGGCAGATAAAAAATGAACTAATGCAGTTTTCAGGATGTGCACCTCCATAGCGTAGGGATGTCTGTGTGGAAGAGATTGGAATGTTTGTGTTCATAAGCCAGGGTGCCTTGTCCCCTAGACAATGCAAGAGACTAAGGGACACCATTTGTTTTTCCACCGTCTCCCACTTCCATGCCTCACACCTTCTGAGTACAGTCAGTCCTGCGCAACGGAATAAATTAGATCTAAGCTTCCCTAACCACACATGTAATCTAAATATGTCTCCCATTAGCTCTAACCGATATCTTATCTTACGCTCCCAAGGGGCTAACTTCCCGCCATCTCTGGGGGGTTTGTTTCTTTAACTCTCACAGGTTCATCATGGACCACGACTCCGGCAGGTGTGGGGAGTGAGGGGGCTCATCTCAGTGTAGCTGCACCATAAAAATTCTGGGAGGATTCTAATCAGCTTAAAGTGTCTAATTATAGGTTCTACTTCACATGCACTGGGGGCCGATGGGTGACATTGTAGGTATGTTGTGAATTCCAGACCTCACCAAATTTATTGCGAACTCTTACGCACATTGAACAGCCTATAAACTGGTAACAGCATATCCTATAGATATACTCTTTTGAAAACTGTGCAAACCCAGATATAATGAAAATATTATTTATGCTATAACAATCAAATATGAATATTATATATTTATGGTTATTATAATAACTGAATTCATGGTAAGTTTAAGTGTGAAGTATTTTCTCAGTCTATAGATTCAAAAGGACAAGTACTACCTTCTTGTGAAATTGTATAAATTTAACCTGCTAGGCACTGTTCTAAGCACTTTAAAAAATGAACTCATTTAACTTCCCTAACAGTGTCAAAGGCACTAGGTTCTGCTGTAATCGCTACAAGACAGATAATGATGGTGGGAGGCCGGCGGGTCCGGAGGCCTGAGGCCCTCCAGCCAGGAAGTAGCAAAGCTAGGGTCGGAACCGGGACCCAGCTCCAAGGGCTGTGCTCTCAGCTTCTGTCCATCCTGCCTCTCTTTGAAAGAATGAGGTATCTTCATGCGCTGAGACCAGGTTGGAGCCCCTGGTCTGTAATGTAAGCACTGTCAAATGCACAGCTTAGAGTCCTGCGTGAAAAGCAGCTGTAGACATTTGGTGTGGAGGTGTGCGTGCAGCAAGAAGCTACCCGGCCCATCCCGAAGAGCCAGCATAGACTATGTGTCTTCTTTTTTCTCTTCTGTCCATTTTTAAAATCTTATTTTTCACTTACAGTTGATATTCAGTATTATTTTATGTTAGTTTCAGGTGTACAGCGTAGTGGTTAGACAGTTACATAATTTACAAAGTGATCCCCTGATGATTCAGTACCCGCCGGCACCATGCAGAGCTGCTACAATAGCATTGACTGTATTCCCTGTGCTGAACTTTAAGTCCTCGTGACTATTTTGTAACCATCACTTTGCTCTCTGTGTCATTTTTCAGTTATTTTTATCCTCACCAATATAGCACTCAAAAACTCACAAAAACAAAAACAAAAGTTCTGAGTCCCCACCCCCCCCAGCCTGCCACACCCTTCTCCCCAGCAGCGGCCACTCTCAGCGTTTTAAACGCTTTCTTCTACGCTTCGCTTCCAAATTTTAAAGTGACATGCATATATTCTACACATCTACTCAACTCTTGTAGAAATTCACTTCAGTCCCAATATGACGAATTCGCTTTCAGAAGTGAAGTTGGTAGATTGCTCCATATTTCACTGACGCGATTATATAGTTTTGAAAATAAATCAGTTCAGTTAAATTGTTAAGTCTCACCTATTGATACCACGGGTAAATAAGCGATCAGATACAAATAAGGAGCATGCTACGCAAATAGAGGAGAAAGCAAAGGTTGATGATCGCAGCTAATCCTAACTCCGTTTCTGAGTCTGTAAGACTGTCAGTGCAGAAGGCTTCAGGTTTCTCTGCTGGAGTGGAAGCGAACAGGGACAAACTGACAGATCCTGACGAAACCTGCAGTTTCGTTTTCCGTGACCTCACGGGCTAGGGTGGAAATAAGAATTACCGGAGTATTGTGTGTGCGACTTTTATTGAACTACTAGTAAACCCGGGCTGCCTTGTCTTGGAACTTGAAGCTCACTCTCCCCAGGCCCACCTCAAATGCTACTGTTGTCTTCATTAGCAGTGATGTCATCCACGTAAACTTCTTCACTTTTTACAGTTCACGTTCCAGCTTGTGCTTTAGCCAAGCCGTGTCTCTCTTCTGATTTATTACTGGCATCAGGAAACTTAAACACTTATTATTGTCCATTCCACATAAGTTCTTGCCCTATCAAAGATTTTCATACATGGCGGGTCCTCAAATAACAGTGTTTTGTTCAACATCGTTTTGTAATCATGTCCATTAAAAAAACTAATCCTGAGCAAGGCCGCTTTCTGTGTGCAGTTTGCACGTTCTCCCGCGTCAGGGTAGGAGTCCTTTTCTTTCCTTCCACGTGCCAGAGCCGTGCGCACTCGGTGAGCCAGCCTAGCCGGGACAGCCTAAGGCCGACGTTGTTCCCGCCTGATGGAGTGTGGGGTGGGCGCGCGTGCGCCCCGGGGTGGGGCCCTGCGCCCTGAGCGCCCACAGAGGCCCAGCCCACCCCCGACCCTAAGCCGGCATAAGCAGGTTGGAGAAAAATGACCTTCCTTGATTGTCTTCATCTTTCTTTGCATGGGTAGAGGTCACGTTTATTTCAATGTCCAGTATTAGAAGTGTTCTAGGTCTTTATTCAGAAGTTCGGCGATGTTTCTGTGACCAGGAAGATGCCATCGGAACTTAACTCTTGTTTATATCAGGTAGCCTGCGGTAAAACTGACTTCATTATACATCATTTCGCTCCAAGTCACAGTCTCCAAGAACCTGCTGACCCTGTTCAGTGAGGACTTGCCATACCCGTTTGGTGACTAAATAATTTTCACATTTATTGCGATGAGTCCCGCTTGCTTATTTCCAGCACCGCCGTGTGCCAGGAGCTCCTGTCTTCGAGTGCAAATGACTAAAGATTGATTTCATAAAGTTTAATTTTAAGCTCATTCCCAACTGGCTCCACGGATCGGGGGATGGGAAGGAATGTGGAGAAAAGGCAGAAAGTCAAGAAATTTCGATGGGTTGGAGGCGTGCCGTGCCGCGGGGTCTCTCGGAGCTCTGGGGACGTAGCCGCCGGGGGCTGACGGCAGCGTGGGCAGCGACGCCGGGGAATGCCCATATGGTGTGTGACGGTGCCGTGCCTGGAACGGACAGCGCCATCTGTTCTGGCTGTGCTGAGCGATGGGACTTAGCCCGCCCTCTCCAGACGGGCGCACAGGCCTAACCTCCACCACGCCCGAGACAGGAACGCCGTTGGTTGGCTTCCCATCTCAGGATTTCATCTCGACAGGACACGTGGATGACACAGGGGCCTGCGTACCGCCCTCCCGGGGGCCAGCTCTTTCAGGGAGAGCTGTGAGGTGCGAGGGACGGAGCAACCAGTCACTGCCACCTGCGGAGCCACTCAGCAGTGAAGCTGAGTCACAATGACAGATGGCACCAGTCAAAAAAAAAAAAAGCTCCATAGAAATAAGCGTCCTGGAAGGATATCAGTGGAATCAGTGCAGAAGTCAGACACAAGCAATGTAAAAAAAATAGCAGACGATAGAACTGATCTTTAAAGAATGTGAAGAACTATTTTGTTAAGTACGCTTCTGTATTTACCCACTGCTTAGATGGAGCGATTTGCTCCTATCATCACCATCTTAATCAAATACAGACAAACAAGGGAGCTCGTGTTCCGCAGATGTAGCTGTGTGGTATTATGAAAGACCGTGTGCCCTACACAGAAATGTGAAGGTTGAGCAACATGATCCATGAGCCACAGATTCAGCACAAATCCAGGCAGAGGATGGTTGTCATACGCTTACTGCCGTGTCCTGCCGCTCCTTTCAGGCAAACCGGCTCGGCGACGTGGCCGTTGGAACACTCAGGGGACCTGCAGAGCAGAGAGGCAACGCTGGCTGCAGCCGAAGCTCCTCTCTCGGCCGACCTACGGCTCTTGCGCCCTCCTTTCCCTGTGCACTCCCTAGGATCTTGAAGGTGCTGACCTGGAAACCCATCGGCGGAAGAACCTACATCCAGCCCTCAAGATCCGCGATTAAAATAATGGTCTCTCTTCTGGCCCAAAGTTAGCATCCATCACTAGTTGTATGTTGCTATTTTTTAATTTCGCAATATGTAGCATGTTTTCTAGCTAAAATCACTGATGATCACAATATTGTGCTCCATCAAAGAGGGGAAGATTGTGTGTAGGTCCAGAAGTCAAACACATTCTATTACAAGAGAAAATGGCTATAAATGTTCCTTGAAGAGAGAGGTCAGTCGAGGACCACAGTGCCGTCTGGTCGTTGGCAAGAGCTCTGTGACAAGCAAACCCTGGTGTGGTATTTCCATCTCCTCTCGGACTTCACTACTTTTCTTCAAAAGAGGCCTTTCCAATGCGTTAGGGCTCATGCACCCAAGTAAAATGTCATGGACCCGGCTGGACACCCACATGTAAGCCAGGCTCCTTGTAATTGGACTCCTACAAATAAGGGGACCACTGAGGAGGCGTTTGATGAGTCACGAGGAGACACACGACTCCCGAGGGGAGTCAGGTTCAAGTCACCCTGATGTAATTACTGAAGCGGTTAATTAAATCATGCATAAAGGCATTAAACATTTCAGCAAAGTCTCTTGAAAAACACTCACGCGAAATGCTGTCCCCAGGTGAAGGGGAGGTAGCTGTGTCGGTGGGTGGAGCACCCACCGCATCTGCAGGTTTAATTAAATGTTTGCCTAACCTTCTAAAAAGACAGTGATGCAGAGCTTCACAGCATCTGGCAGCTTCGCCGCGCCGCAGTCATTCTGTAATTAGCATGCTGGTAAATTTAATGGAAATGGCTTTAACTCAGGAGCAGATGGCTCTTCGGTGTGACAAGGGGAATGACAATTTCTGTCATGCTTACTGCTTCGTAGGTAGCTCTCTGGTCTGAAGATCCCTTTGGAGCACAGGCCTGATGAAATCAGTGGGTTTAACATCTGAAAGCAACTGCTTCTGGGTTTTGTTTATTTAAAAACCTCTGACTCATGAATTTCCAAGGATGGTTTTCATTTGTCTGAGTTCATTTTGCATTATTTTATGACAAGACTAGTCTTTCAGCTGTTCAAAGAAAAAAGTCTTAACACCTGCAAAGGAGAGATAAAGACCAGGACAAAGACTAGTGGGACCTCGCTGGAGCAGGCCAATGCTCCTCCTCTGGCACGCCCTTTTTACTTCCTCCTAGACTGGAAGGGTCCCCACGAGACTTGCCACCAGGGGAGCAGTGGGCAGCGGCAGCCCGCCCCAGGCTCACCCCCAGGTCCTGTCTCCAAGGCCCCCTTTTCTCTGACTCCCCAGTGAGCCGACAGCCTCCCCACCTTGGCTCACTCCTTTCCTACAAGGTTCCCAGGGAGCCAAAGCAGAGCCCCGCCCAGGTTCGCTCCTGTTGCTTCTTCTACTGCAAGTCCTTCCTTTGTTTCATGGTCCCCAGCTTTAATAAACGCCCTCTCAAACCCCCCCGGACTCACATTGTGAGATCTTTCCCACATGAAGTCAAGAACCCGCACTGTGCAGGCCGGCCTGAGGCAGACCTGCTTTGGGCAGGTCCTTGTCTGGTGATGATATTTCCATGCGAGGCTCCATCCAGTGCTGCAGCACCATCACTTGATGTGTGTTCTGCATTCTGCATTCTACAGTGCTGGCTTTTTCCTAAACCCGCTTCCCTTGGGTTCCCAGAACAGTGGCCAGCAGCCCCCTGAATTATGTGTCCACCTTCATGTCCAGCACAGAGAAGGCATCCTTGCATCTACATTCCTGAAGTTAATTTTATTTCTTCCCTTAAGTCATTGCTCCCCTCACCTGTACCCCAAAACCCAGTCCTTGCTATTTTATTTACCTAGAACAGAAGCCTTTTGAGAGGGGAAATTGGGGGTTGGGAAGGCGGTTTTGTGAACTTACCTAAGTCAGTTTGACTGTCTGACAAGTGTTGTCCTCTTTGTTAAGTTCTGGAAGCCTCTAATGTTTAGAAGCAGGAGGGGGCTATCCACTCTGTCTCCCAACAACATTGCTTCCAGGCAAAATACCACAACGAGAGCAGGTCTCTAACAAAATCCCACTTAACATATATTTAGCAAGCAGGCACAAAAAACTGTCACACCGCTAGGTCAGAGCTCAGGCATGTGCCAATATTTGTCACAGGCCAATGGCTTTCAGTCCTGGTTCACATTGCACCTGGGAAACACAGAGTTTGGCTCCCCCCAGACCATTTAAATCAGAGTCTCTGTGGGGAGGGGGGCCAAACACCGGTACTTTAGCAAGCTCCCGAGGTCATTCTGGGTGTAGCCAGAGTTGGAAACCACTACCCTGGGCACTTCCAACTAGTCCTTGCATAAAAGCTCCAAGAAATTTTGGCAACAAGATAGCCAGCCTGTAAAGTTTTGTTTTTCTAAAGATCAAGGCAGTTCAGGATTATAAGGACAGTGAAGACTGCCACACAGGGACACTCCGGGAGCACCCAGCTCTGGTGATCGAGGAGACCGCACCACTGGGTCCCACAGGGCGCCTGCTCCATAAGGCCACCCTGCCAAGACTGCGAGACGTGGCAGACCTACCTAATACGTAGAAACAAACAGAGAGGCAGCCAAAATGGAGAGAAAAGAAACATGCGCCAAAGGAAAGAACAGGAAAAAGAAAACTCCAGAAAAAGAACGAAATGAAATGGAGGGAAACACTTTACTTGAAATAGAGTTAAAAAAAAAAATGGTTATAAGAATGCTCAACGGCCTTAGTGAGAACTTCAACAAAGAGAGAGCAAACATAAAAAGAACTTAGAAACTGTAAAAAAGAACCAGTCAAAAATTAAGAATATAATATCTGCAATAAAGAACACGCTAGAAGAATAAACAGTAGGTTGAATAAAGCAGGGGATCAAATCATGGATTTATAAGACAAAGGAGCAGAAAACACCCAATCAGAGCAGCGTTAAAAAAGAAGAAAAAATTTCCAAAGGAAAAAAAAAGAAGAAAACCTTACCTTTAGTGACAGCACGGATGGACCTAGAGGGCATTACGCTAAGTGAAATAAACCAGTCAGAGAAAGACAACTAGCATATGATTTCACTCATGTGTGGAATCTAATGAACAAAATAAATGAAATAGAAACAGACTCATAGATATGGAGAACAGACAGACAGTTCTCGGGGGGACAGAGGCTGGGGAATGCGTGAAATAGCTCAAGGGATTCAGCGAAAAACCCCTCAGGGACACAGACAACAGTGTGGTGATGGCCCAGAGGGAAGGGGGCGGGGGGCGGGTGGAAGAGGGCAAATGAGGGATAAATGGTGATGGATGGAGACTAGACTTTGAATGGTGAGCACACGGTGCAATGTTCAGGTGACGTATTCTAAGATTTTATACCTTGCCCTAGACCACTTCTGAATATAGCCCGTCTCACATGTAATCCAAAATAAACATGAAATTCGTCTCTCGTAAAACTGTGGTCATGATTGATGGGCAAGGAACAGGAAGTTAGAATTCTGGTCGCAAAGAATTTTAGTTGAAAGTGGGAACTATCTTACACTCATCTTTAATACCTCATGTGCCTAGAACAATCCCTGGTGCAATAATTACCAAGGGAACTAATGTGAAGCC
>PVJI01003355.1:0-125465 GCA_004026765.1 Micronycteris hirsuta
GTTTTTACCAAATAAGATAGCTAGATTTAACTGCTGCATCAAGCTTCTGTAACCCTTGCTTGCCACTAGGCCCACGTAGGCAGGAAGTCTTGCCACGTAAGCAAGGCGTGAGTCTTGTCACGTAGGCAGGAAGTCCCAAGCTCATGTGCCTTTTTCTTTGTCTCCCAAATAAGGAAAGCTAGACCTGACTTCCGCTCCTAGATCCTGTAATCTTCTGCCACATAGTTTCTCATCACTGCCTGAACATATATAAGCCAGTCCCTTCCTTTGTTCGGGGCCCTAGATTTGGAGATTTCTCCCTAGGGTCCGCATGCATAATAAAGGGTCTGTGACTCATACCTCTCATCAGGAGTTTGGTCGCTTCATTTTCCCGCAACAATACTGAGGAGTTTGGATTTTATCCTAAAGACACCTCGGGTCCTTTGAAGAACTTTAGGAAGAGTGTGATCATATTTGATAACAGTGTAAAAGATGAAATGTAGGTGTAATTGTGTTTGGAAAAAAAATAATAAATGGTGTTTAGAAGACCAGAAGACTTGAGAGCCATTAAAAAACAACTGACAAAATATGATTAGATGTAGATAGCAAGAGAGGGAGGAGTCTAGTATGACTCCAGAGTTATTAGATGAAGTACAGTGCTTACAAGTCAAGAGGAATTTGGGGGCTGATAATTAATTTGCATGCTCTCTCCATGATACCACACTTGAGGCATACTTAAAGGCAAACTTATTGTGTGGTTCTCTCCAAAGAAGCTACACTGATGTAATTAAAAATGAAGGAAAGAACCAACTTTTACAAAGCCTGATATTATAAATGATGATATATTAATGTCTTTAACCCATCTGATCATGTGGGACCTTCAGTCCCTGATAAGTTGTCTTGAGACTTCTGGTAATACCTCTCACAACAGCCTGTCAGCAATAATACCGCAGAGACCTTGTGTTCTTGCCTCAGCATCCTTGCGTCTGCTACCCTCTAATCCAACTGAAGGGGCTTTAGCACTGCCTTACTGAACAGAGGATGCCATTGGCAGTCTCCAGGGTCTTTCTCTTGGCTTACTGAGAGCCACTGTCCTTTGCAGTTGGTGGGAGGCCAGGTCTGCATGAAGATAGCTATGTTCTCTGCTGTGTCTCACTCTGTCATCTGGCTCCTGAGCAGCAACAGTTAGTGCAAGTGACTCCCCAGTCCTCAGCCTCTAGTCCTAAACTCTCTTTTTCTTCATGCTTAAAACCAGCCCGAGGGCTGGATGGGGGAGAATTTCCCTTTTCTGTTCAACCCTAACTTTCCAAATTAGACCCCACCCCCCAAGAGCCTTTAAGCATATCCATCCATGTCAGGCAAAGAGATCTCAGATGAGTCTTTAAGTCTCTACGAGTTTTAAAAAAGTACAGATTGTGTTTGGCTTCACTGAGACATTTTGATATATATCGTTTTCCTTTTTTTAAATCTCCAACTACCACCCCTTCATTTTTGCCCCCATCCACCCTTTTCCACTTGTGTCTTCTCCTTTAGAATATACTTTTGTACTGCTTGCTGTTATTCCCTGAGGGGACCTGCCTTCTCCACTGCAGATTCCTAGGGAGGGGCAGAGTGTTCTTGGTAGCAGTCTCTTCCAAAGCCTCTCAGAATTATTCTGTAAAGATATTCTTGCTACCTTTTGCCTCCTGGGCATCTGGTAAGAAGCCATAGTTGGTTTCTGACATGCTGCTGTTTCTTCATTCTCCATAGTCTTGCTGTATTATTATCAGTACGTCTAACTCACTTGTAGGCTATAGAGTATTCAGGCTATAAGGAACCCCAGAGAGAGTACCCTGTTTATCCCTACTCTTTATCCTCTTTCAGTTGGGGCCAGAACCAGGTTTGGTTTGGACTTTTCTGACCCCTCTCCCCACCCGTACCAGTGTACTTCCAATACCTGAGAATATGGTGACGTGAATTAAGCTGGATCCATATAAAAGCACTGTAAGTAAGTGAGGAGGTTCTTTTTCTGTTTGTAAGCACAAGTACTAAAGATATATGCATTGACTTTTTGCTTTAGGTTTTTACTTTTCTTTTATTATTTTGAAATAATTTCAAACTTGAAGTTTCAAGAATTCAAAGAATTTTTATTTACCATTCACTGAGTCTCCATTGTTAACGTTTTACTGCCTTTGCTTCTCTCCCTCTCCATATTTTTTCTGACCGATGAGAATAAATTGCAGACATAAAGTCCTTGTCCATAAATGCATCATAATACATTTCCTAAATATCTTACCTACTCATTTTATTACCAATTTTAAAATTTTTCCTTTCTCTGGCACTTTTTGCAAGAATGAGTAGATATACATATACTTTCCATTTCACCTTCTGTCTTATACAAAAGTTGGCATACTAGAGAAACCCTTTTTCAGTTTGTTTCACCTAACGTCTTGGAAATTGGTCTATGTGAGTTCATAGGAATTTTCCTCATTCTTTGTATACTCCTGTGACACTCCATTGAGTTAATGTCCTAGAGATTATATAATTACTTTCCTATGTGTGGGGGGGATTCAGGTTGTTCATAATATTTTTAACTACACATAACGCTGCAATGAATATACTTGGTACATATGCATTGTGCATATATTGCTGTAGGAATACCCTCAGAATGTTTCCATAAGCAAACTTTCTATGTCAATGTCACATATATAGTTTTCTTAAATGTTATCAAATTGTGCCTCACCAGAGTAGTATACATTTTTTATCCCCACCAGCAATGTATCAGAGTGCTGGTTTTCCCAACTCTTTTTCTGTAGTTTGACACTTGAGAGACTAAACATAAAATCTATTGTTTACAGTTTTCTCACTTCCTGAAAATGCTGCTCCACTGTTCCCTTGCTTTATCTATTACTTCTGGGAAGTCTACTGCAAGTATAATCCTCCTGGCCTTGTATATTACTTCATCTTCCCCTGCCCTGGACTTTTTTCCCAGACCCTCCTCACTTTTCTCCAAACCCGATTCTCCCACAGCTCTTCAGCCTCTTCTCCTGTTTCCTACCTCTGTCAGCCGCTAAGTGTTAAAGCTTTCTTCCCAATATGAATCTTATTTATATTTTATTCTGCCTACATACAGGGGGAAAAGAAAGCAAGATCAGAAAAACTTAGAAAAAGGACAAACTTAAATTACAATAAACCACATTCTTGCTAAGTGTAAGACTCAAAACTTTTCAAAAATCAAAAATTTAACCTAGGACTTCCAGGTAGCTGAAGACAATGATAACCACCTATCTACCGGTTTTTCAGTATTTCCTCAAAAAAAAAAAAAAAAAAACATATAAAACAAGGAGGGGAAAATACAGGCTCAGCACAAACAATGCCCCTTTTTTATTATAAAATCTTTCATTAGAAAATCATAAGCATATAATTCTGTAACATAACAATATCAAACGCAAGCACCCCATATGACATTTTAGGTGAAATGTGCAAGTTAAAACTACAAACTATTACACCCATGTTATTGCCCTACCAACCACACTCAAGCAGGTCTTACTACTGCTGGACCCTGTGTAACTACAAAAGGCCACTCACTCAGCTTAATTTAAAGAAAAACAATGTTGATATTCAAAATGACAGAAAAGAGAAATAAAACAATTGACTAGAACAGTAACCTAAATAATTATAATATTGGATTATATCCCATAGAAAAAATAAATATCCATGAATCCATACCTACATAAATAACTAATTGAAAAGATAAGTGCGGGAGAGGTGCAGCAATTCTGATCGGTAAATGTCAGCAGCGATGGGAACAGAAGGTCACCATTGAGCAAACAGTACAGTACTAACTGTGCAGGTGAGAACCACCAATGGATATTTAGAAAATTAGTAGGCGAACTCCCCCATGTCACTGAAAGTGCTGTACTGACGGAGGAGAACATTCTTGAATCTGGGCATCTTGTCAACCACTTTAAATCTTAGCTCTGCTTATGCAATGCAGGGATGGAAACAATCTCATCTCTACAAAGCTATCTAACACAAAACAAAACAAAACAAAACAAAAAAAACACCAGAAAATAAGAATCAAAATTTTTGAGCTGATGAAATAGAAAAAGTACCATAATATTCCAAACTGAATTAAATTCCCTTAAATAAACACATATGAAGTAACAGTTCAAATAAGAAATTAAAATATTAATAACATAAATGGATAATGAATAAAAAGAAATAATTAACTGGACTCACTAAAGAAGGTAATAAAAAATGTCATATAGCTAAATTATAAGTGCCCAAGAGAAAACTGGTATAAATTAAAATTGGACAAGAGGTATTGAATAAAGCTAGCAAAAATAGCAAACAGAATAAAAATGAGATATAGAAGTAAGATGTATCAGAAAGAAAGTGGTTGAAATGCAAGTTGGGCAAAAGAGATCAAACATGTATACTTGGAATCCATAAAGCTGAAAGAAAAGCAAAATAATAAAACAATAAAACTACAAGTCAAAGAAACTTTCCAGAAATAAAAGACTTGCATCTGCATATTATAAGGATCTATAAGAAACCTTAGAAAATTCATTATGAACAATCAACTCTAAGATATATCCTAGTAAAGCCATTAAACTTTAAAGATGCAGAAAAATTTTCAGGGCCCCTAGGAAAAAAGATTAAGTAAGGAACTTATAAATTCATTTTATAAGTGAGAAAATGGAGACTCAGAAACTTCCCTTCTCCAAGTTCATGCAGACAGTCAGCAACGAAGCCATTTGGGATTTATCTTCTTCACAGTGGTTCTCTCTGATTCTATAAAAAATTGAGGAACTGTGATTTTAAATTAAACTCATAACCTGAGGTTCGTGTCATTTAGCATGTTGTGACAGATACACACGCATATATAAAACCACATTTTTTTTTGACCAGTGCATTTCCTGATATTTGAAGCTTTTTCTGTGAATTGGTTGAAAAAGAAATGAACTGTTAATTTATCTTCAAGCCTTAAAAAATGTCATTGGAGAAAAACCTTATTAAAAATCCATCAACTTGACAGGAGGATATTTTATTTCTGAAAGCTCACTTGTCTGTGCTGGATGAACTTTGAGAATAGACATACTAAAAATATTTAAAGTTTGTATTTTCTTTCCAAACATGGCAAGTTTCCTCTGATTTGGTCTGGTTGTATTTTCTATGATAGGCTGATTGACATGCCGACTTATAAGTAAGAATTTTTATAGTTTTTCATTTTCGAGGAAAATTAGACCTGTTCCTCAGAGTGTGGGAATGTGCAAACATTTCCATCAGCCTCTCATATGGTTAGGAAATCTAACCCGAATAAGGATCCTGCAAATTTAATCCTCTCTAATGGGAGGGAGAACCTTTGACCTTATGCAAATGCTGTTTTGCAGTACAACTGACCTCTTCTCCACACCACGAGCTAGGTGTGTGACCTTGGGTGAGCTTGAGGCTCTTAGGGTCTGTTTCCTGTTCTCAGAAACTAGGTCATCTCGGAGTCTCTTCCAGCTGTAGGATATTAAGTCCCTTCCCTTTCTGTGGTGTCGCCTGACCGTGAACTCAGAGTAGAAAGTCTATCTTGCCTAGTTAGGAACTACATAGTTGTTATAAAGAATAAATAAGAGAATGGATACAAAAGCCCTTTGAAAAGCAAAAATCATGAAACAAGTGATAGGTATAATTATTACTTAAGAACCCAGACTACTTGTCATTTTGTTTCTAAGTAGCTACCTGTTTAAGTAATAGACTCTTTTCTAAGAAGACTTGATATAAGATGTAATTTTCTTTTCTTTTGGAAGGAAAAGTGGTTGTATTCCAACTGGTCTATAAAACTCTAAATTTTTATTTAAAAATGATTCAGATTACATACACATGCACACAAATGAATCCCACTTTCTTCCTATGGGGGGCAGTGTGTTCACTTCTGCCAGTGGTATGAAAATTCAACAAAGCTACATCATAGACAATATTCCTAAATTTTATCAGATACGGTGATTATTAAGTGGAAGGTAGCTTCCCTCTGCTTGGAAAAAATAATGACCATTTTCAGTTATAATAGTCTTAAATAATTTAAATTGATATGGCGTTTTCTCCATACGTAATCTTAGAAGCCTAAAATGTGTCCACGAATTAGATAGACAGCAATAGAGAATACAGCAGTATCTACATTACATATCTAGGTATAAATTATCAGTTGAATAACCTGTGTGTTGCTTTCTTCTGCCTTACGGGATTATTGATCAATTTTCAATGGTTGTTAAACAGAGTGAAAATTAAACAAAACCAACATTTCATCTATTTGCATATGTGCTATCCAGTGCAAAAAGATAACTCTGAACTTTATACTTTCAAACGAGAGAAAGAAGATTGGCGTGTGTGTTATTTTAGCCAGTATTTTAATTGCAGCTTGTTTCCTTTATTCCCCAATTTTGTTTTTAGTATTATTATTACTTTATACTTTCCATGTTTTTATTTACTGATATGTTTATGATATTTTTGCTCACCATTTCTTTTTCTATTTTAGTCCTTCTTTTGTAGTTAAATAATTTTATTTTTCTTGAAATCTATATTTAATATTTTTTTGAAAGTAAAGATTCATTATTGTTAAACATTTTTAAAGCTTTTACTTGTCTGAAAAATCTTAATTTTGTTACCATTTATTACCTGTCAAGGTAGTTATAGAATTTGTGCTTAATAATAATATTCTCTCAATATTTTAAAGGTACCATTTTTTTCATCGCTTTGAAGATCTTGTGTCCTATATTTTATTACTGTCAATATAATTATGACTTTTTTGTAGGTCAGTTCTCTTTACCTCTGCCTGCTATAATGCTATTCTCTGTCTTTGGTGTTCTGCATTTTCAGTGTCATGTAGCCAAATATTGATTTCTTGTTATTTACTTTGCTTTAGATTTGCAAATTTTATCAGAAGTTTCATGTTTCGACAAATTTTGAAAGTTTTTCGGGGAAAAATTTCTCTTGACATACTCTGTATGACTGCATTCTCTCTTTTAGGAATGCTAACTAGTGGTGAGCAGTCTTTCTCATTCTGTCCATCATTGTCTCTGATGCTTCGTGTAGCTACATCTCTGTGCTACATTCTAGGCAATTACATCAGCTGTGTGTAAACTGAATAATCAAAGTGTGGTCTGCAGACAAGAAGTGGTTCAAGAATTGTTTGTCCATGAGATAAATACAGAAAACAAGAGTAAGCAATTAGAAAGCTTTGTAGCCATTTGACATTATATAACGTTATTACTGCTGTTATTTTAAGTAAAAGTATCATCCTGAAATAGTTTGCAGAATTAAAAAGTGCTGCTTTACCACATTTTGAAGTCTATAGCTGCTTAAACATTTACATTTTTCTTGAAGTGTCATTGCAATTATCTTCTTCAGGGAAGAGATTTATGTACTGGATCTTCCTTGTATTTATATCTGGTATTTTCTCTAATTTTTAACTCACCCTTGTCATTGCATTTTGCTTATTTTTCTCATTTCTCTTGTCCTGTTTTTAATAATGTTTGCTTGGACTTCTCTTGTTTATAATGTGATATTCATCTCGATAATGGATTTTAGTTTTCCTTCCCACGTTCTTTCTTTTTTTTAGAAGAATTTATTTATTTTAGAGAGAGGGGAAGAAATGGAGAAAGAGAGAGAAAGAACCACCAATGTGCGAGAGAAACATTGAATGGTTACCTCTTGCACATCCCCAGCTTGGGACCTGGACCGCAACTCAGGTATGGGCCTTGACCAGGAATTGAACTGGTGACCTTTTGGTTCACAGGCCAGTGCTCAATCCACTGAACCACACCAGCCAGGGTCCTCCCACATTATGTCTGACTTCGGCATGTGTTTTTTCTCTTCTTATTTTCTTTATCACTTATTTCTGTAACTGTTATGCATCTTTTGAGCTATTTTCAAGGAGGTAATTATTTCAGTACTTTTAATTCAGTTACTTTGTTGACTTCCAGTTTCTCTATGGCAGTATTCTTTATCATAATTTTTCTTCTACTATTCACTTCTTATTCTTTACCTCCAACATTAAAAAGAGTTGTGACAAGCTTATATAACTCTGGTTCTGATTTTTTTCCCACTTACTACTCATCTTTGAATGAGGTGAATTTTTTCTGTATTATCTATTTACAGGAGGTTCATGTAGGGAAAGAACCAAAGTTATGTTTTGGGCTGGGCATCGGAGGTCTTCTGTGTTTACAAAGAAGTCAGTTCTTTTGGCCTTCTCCCTGGTCATCAGGAATCAGAGGCTGTGGAGTCTGCCAGACGTTGCACAGATCAGATTCCAATGATTAAACTCCAGATATTGTTGTTTTGCCTTTGGAGTGTGTCACCTGTTTGAAGACTTCATCCCCACCGTCTTCCTCTGAAATTGCAGCCTGTAAAGTCCTCACAGCATCCTTGTGCATGCTTGTTTGACCTTAGGGCATTTGGAAACTCTTTCATATATTTTGTTGTTTGAGGCTGACTTATTATCTAGTTTGATAAAGACTATTTCTATTTGTTTTTTTGTTATACTTGTTTTGGGGTGATTGTTGAAAGGAAATTGACACTATTTTACAATTAGAATCTGGTAGTTTATTCTGTTTTAAATGTGATTTTTATGATCTCTCAGGTAAATAACTGGAAACATTCATCTTGTAAAAATTGAAAATATACCACATTTATTAACACCTCAGTTAATACAGCACACATATTGCTTTTTATTTTCATTTTATTTTATTTTATTTTATTTTGATAACTGCCTCTAGGTAGAAGTGATATCTCTGTAACCTTTTCAGGGATGCTTCATTTCCTAGGCAGCTAGAAAAGTGTGTCATTTTCATTATCAAAAGAATTGCACTTACCAGAGAGATTGTAACTAAGAAGCAAACAATCTGATTGGTTTGAATATCTCCCCACTATTGTTAGTTCAGTGTATTAAGTATCAAAGTTCTGTCAGTTTTCCCTTCAATATTTTTATATATTTTCTTCATGTGTCAAAATCCTACTTGTGCTCCAGGCATTATGCTGATGAAGGCCTATGGCAATTACAAAAGAATGAGTCTCCGGTTGTCACCTAGTTGACAAGGAGCATAATTACGGCACAGACCTGTGAGCTTGTTGAAGACAGAATGTGGGGTGTGTAAGGGTCCTCCAGGAAGAGTGACAGCTTCTTGGGATAGCATTCTGTTATCCGACCCTTATATGAATACTAGATTTCACCAAAAGTCTATATTCAGATTCCCAGACATTTATGGGGGTTTTATTATATTCTTGGAAATTTCACATTGATAACCTTATTTAATTTGTATATAACTCTCCAGGTAAATAGTATTACTCTCCCTTTTCAAATATGGCAAATGAAAGTCAGAGAAGCCATATAATTTTCACAAAGTCACACGGGTCAATTCTTGGCAGGGCTGGGCCTGAACCCAAATTTTCAGATATTTATTCCAGGGCTCCTTTCCCTTTCTCATGCTTCTGGGTACTCGGTTTCCTGCTACATGATTTGTACACCAAATGTACTTTCTTGACTTAGTTCAGCTTCCATTAATTTTACATTAAACTTTAATTTTCTGACTCTCAGCTTTTGTCTGATCTCAAGTGGTGGCAGAAACCTCAGCACCATGCTGAAGTTAAGTGATTGAACCTCGTGCAAAGAAGCTGTAAGGGGCTGGGAAATGACATTTTTTCTCTATTCAGTCTTGATGTGCCCGAGGCTCCCTAGATTCTTGTTCTTTTCTTTGGTCCCTTAATATCTTGGAAATTCAGTGCATGAACAAAGAAATCTTCGAGGTACTCAGATCATTTTTAAGAGATAAATGTGAGGCCATCGCATTTTGAACAGGTAACATGCAGGTCCAAAAGAATGATGACCACTCCAGAGGCAGGCAGGTGGGACGAATGCACGATTCTCATTAATAAAGCCCAGGGAAGAAGACCCTGTTGAAGCAAAACCCACAAGTGATAGAGCTTTTGCTCTTTTTTCCCTCTAGTTTTAGAATCTCAGAGGTGACTTTTAATTTTAATTGTGTGTATAAGGATGGTAGTGTTTTATTACTGTCTCCAATTTTATTAGCCTATGTGACTTTTGATATAAAAGGTTGGAAGCCAAATATAGGGATGTTAAATGTACAGTGACAGAACCATGCTTTTCCTCCAGGTTCCTCCAGAGGGGCCACTCACTGCCTGACCTCGTTTACCTGCCATGCGTCATCAGTGTTTGGGCAGTATGTTTGTGAGTGTGGGTGGCAGCTGTGGGTGGAGGGGAGAAAAGCACATTGCTTTGCTGATTGTTTTGCACTACAGCCTCTTTATCCCAGACGCTTCTATCTGTGCTGAGGAAACCAAATTCTTCTCCCGCTTCACTTTGAGTAATCAAGCTCTCTAAGAGATCAGAGGTCTCTCATAATTTCTTTTTGAGATCTAAGAGTTACCAACAAGGAGACATGTTCATAAACATAAGGCCCTGACTTCCATGGAACTTCTCTAGGGCAAGGAAGGATGTTACGGGAGAAAGCAGAGGGACCTCAGGAGCTGACCCGCCTACAACAAAGTGTTCTGGCACACTGTAGGACGTTTCTCAGGTTCACACTGTGTTTTGTTCTTTGCTTTCTTCTTTTATAGTAAGTCCTTAAATTGGGGCTTTCTAAGGCCACTAAACTGCTTTAGGATATTTCTTCAATGGGATGAGGATCACCTATAATTTTTTAAAATTAAACTTTGAGTTATCTACTTTCCACATCACCGACCATGGTTGATTACAAGTGAACTGTGTTGACTTTGAAGGGCCACATTCCCTCCGGAACACTATTGAGTGACTGTAGTGTCCTGTGGAGAACTTCGGTCTTTGGCCACAGACTTAAGAGCTCCTGGTTTTACAGTTCTGCAGGCTCTCTTGGAAATGACCCTCATTTACATTTAACTGAAGCCTGTATAAAGCTATTGGTAAAAACCTTGAACTCTCATGCCAGATGATAATAAGACATGAGACAAACGGCATCCTGGCATCCTTTTCCTGGTATCCTGAGGTTTTTCAGACTGCCGGGATTGTTCTTTCCTTAAATATTTGAATAGAGTGGCCCAAAGCCCCCATTCCACACGTTGTAGGAAATACAGTTTCTTCCCCAATGCAGGGGGGTTGTTTTTTCTCAACACCTTTTGCTCTGGTCTCCTCCATCCAGGGAGTCCTTGATCTTCATATGTTTCTTGTTTTCTGTGACTGCTGTTTTCTTTCTGTCCTGTCTTGGTCATATTAAGCATTGTGTCTATATGTCTCTTCATTTCTTTACAATACCACCTATCATGAGGCTGCCATGTATGGTTAATCTTCATTGAAACTTTGGGGAATGAGATCACAGATTAATGCACAACACTGATTCATGCATAATCAGATATTATGCTTATTGTCTGACTGATAGACAACAAGTTAAAATTGGATTACACAATCCATCACTCCTCTGTCTGGAAGGGAGGCCTTACCCATTTTAGGTGCTGGGGTACCCATCATCATTTAGATGCTTCTCTCTCTCTCTTTTTTTAAAGTCACAAAATTTATTGCTTACAGATCCCAGAATTGAGGGAGGGAGAGGAACACAAAGTGCTGGGGGAAAGGCAGCCCTTCATGCCAGGTCACAAGCCAACAAGATATAGAGAGCAGGGTAGTAAGTATGTATTGCTTCAAAGGTGGTTGGGTGAAGGACATGAACTTTTCCAGTGCTCAACTTTAAATGGTTATTTTAAAAGGTGATCCTGGAAAATCAAAGCAAGAACTTGGGGGTGGGAACCCTAATCTCAGGTCCTTATCTCACATTCAGAATCTGGGTGTGAGCAGGGTTGTCATACTGCAAAATACCTAGGTGGCAAGTCCAAACACATATTTCTCATTGTAGGAGTTACACAGCCTTCTCTCCCGAATCCACAGATGAGGGGATCTCTGTAGTGGTATTTTCCCCTTTTTGGGTTCTGGTTCTGGAGTCAAAACATCTTTTACCTGGAATTCTAAAATGGTCTTCAAGGAAAAGGAAGTAGAATGCAATGCAATATATTGTTATGTAAAGTAGTGAGGAAAGGGAGCATAAAATATTAAGTATTCCATGCCACACTCACCATGTTACCAAAGGCATTCTTTGCTGCGGTTAAGCTCTATTCTTTACAGTAAATTGATTGGGGTGACATTGACTAATAAGATCATATAGGTTTCAAGAGTACATTTTGTGATCTGTACATCGCATTGCATGCCTACCACCCACCATCAAATTGTTTTCCGTCACCATGGACTTGGTCTCCTTTACTGCCCCCACATCTCCTTCCCTCCGGTAACTACCATCCTGTTGTCTCTGTCTGAGTTTCAGTTTTATCTCTCACATCTGAGTGAAATCATATGGTTCTTAGCTTTTTCTTATTGACTGATGTTGCTTGGCACAGTGTTCTCAAGGACCATCCATGTTGTCACAATGGCAGTATTTCATCTTTTATGGTTGAGTAGTATTCCATAGTATGCAATGTATGTGCTGCATCTTCTCTATCCGACTCTCTACTGAAAGACACTTTGGTTGTCTCCATGTCTTGGCTGCCATGAATAATGCTGCAGTGAAGGTAGGGAGTGTATACGTGTATATCTTTGCAAATAAACGTTTTCAAGTTTTTCGGGTACATACTTAGAAGAAGGATTGCTGGGTCATATGGTAACTCTATTCTTAATTTTTCGGGGAACTGCCGTACTGTTTTCCATAGTGGATGTATCAGTTTACATTCCCACCAGCAGTGAGTAAGGGTTCCTTTTTCTCTATAATCCCTCCAACAGTAGTTATTGCCTGTCTTGTTGATAACAGCTATTCTAACAGGTATGAGGTGGTATCTCATGGTAGTTTTGATTTGCATTTCCCTAATAACTAGTGAAGTTGAACATCTTTTGATATATGTTGGCCATTTGTATGTCTTCTCATGAGAGGTGTCTGTTCAGGTGCTCTGCCCATTTTTTAATTGGATTGTTTGTTTGGTATTGAGTTGTATGGGTTTTTTATGTATTTTGGATATTAGCCCCTTCTTTGCAAATATCTTCCATTTGGTTGGTTGCCTTTTTTGTTGTTGCTGGGTTCTTTTACTGTTCAGAAGCTTTTTAGTTTGATATAATTCCATTCATTTATTTTTGCCTTTACTTTCCTTGCCTTTGGGGTCATAAAATGTTCTTTAAGACTAAGGTCTATAAGTGTAGAACCTGCTCTTCCTTCTATATAATTTATTGTTGCAGATCTCAAATTTAGGTGTTTGATTTTCTTTTTCTCTTGATACTGTCTTCCTTACCTCATAAGCTGCCAGTCCACTTCCCTGAATTGTTGTTGTTCTCTTGTTTAGAGAAATTTATATCTTTACCTCTTTCTCTCCAATCCATGTCCAAAGTTTGTTTTCAAAAATTGCTTAAGCTGCTCTGTTTACCAAATGGAATTTTCTACTCTTATTTTATAAACCTTAGACATTAAGACTTTAATATATCTCCCTCCAAAATTTTTAGAGTTCACACACTCTCAATCAGACAGAGTCCATCTGAGGAACTGGTGTGCATAGTTATCATTCAGATGTGATCAGGTACGTTCAGGGTGGTATGGCTATAGATGAATAAGTATCATTTATTGAATGTCTTGCTTAGATTAACACAGTACATGCTACTCCATTTAATCTTCTTTTTAACTTTTTCATTGTGAAATAAGACATACACTTAAAATTGCATAAAACTTAAGTGCACAGTCTAACGAATTATTATAAAGTAAGCACCTGTATAATTACTGCTCTGGCCAAGAAATGAAAATGTCAGCTCCCTGAGTCCTGAATCCTGCCATGTAATAACTTCTAATCACTTTCTAATTCACTTCTTCATGATCCTGACAGATATGTACAATCTTAAATGTTGCACATTAGTTTCAACTGTTTTTGAACTTTATAGAAATAGAATTTCTATTGCACGAAAATGGATTTTCATACAGTCTTCTCTTTGTGTGGTTCTATTTCCATAAACATAAATTTTTTGAGATCTATCCTTGTAGTTAGAGCTACATCTTGAATAGAGCTACATCTTGTATATTTTCTGACTATAGAATTGCAGTGTGTGAATATACCACAGTTGTTCATTCTATTGTTAATTTGCGTGTCATAGCTAATAAGGCTGAAGGAATTCTTAGCATGTTTTCTGGAATACACATGCATTAAATTTTATTTTTGTGTATGCTAAGAGTAAAATTTCTGTTCATCCAATTTAGTCTTCTCAATATCTCTGTGAAGTAGGTGGGAAATAGGGCAATATTATTAAAATACAGATTCTGACTCAGTAGGTCTGAGGTGGACCTGAGATTCTGCATTCACATAAAGATTTCAGGTGATGCTGATGCTGCATGTCAAAAGATCACTCTTTCAGTAGGAAGGATTAACACAGTAACATTTACATAAATTAAAAAAAAAACACATGAGAGTTCCGGCCAAGATGGAGGCGTAGGTAGAGACCCTTCGCTTCCTCGCACAACCAAAAGGAGAATAACAACTGATCTGAAATCGATAAACAATTAAAAGTGCCAGAAAATCAAACTGCATGGAACTCCAACAACAAAGGAAATAAAGAAATACTCAACCAGAACAACCAGAATCGTAAGGTGGTGGACCTCAAGGGGGACTCAGAAAAACTGTGGCGATGCAGCGGACCTTGGGCGCGGGGCTGGCTGCTGAGCTTGGTGGGCTGCACGGGAGGGGCTGACTTAAGGGGACTCAAAGGTGACTGTGGGCTACAGCAGTTGTGGCAGTAGGAGAAACTCCCAGTCTCACACGAGAGTGCGTTGAAAAGTGTGCTGGAGGTGAGCAGGTGAGCTGCACTGTTCCCTCTCTGGCCCCTCCCCCACAGGCAGCACTACAGCACAACAAGGAGGGTTGCCCTGCCCCGGTGAATACCTAAGGCCCCCTTACAACCTACCAGCTTTGCCAAGACAAAGAAATAGGGCCCAAATGAAAGAACAGAGTAAAGCCTCAGAAAGAGAGATAAGCGAGGAGGAGATCGCCAGCCTCTCTGATGGAGAACTTAGAGCCCTGGTAGTCAAAATGCTCACAGATCTGATTGAGCTTGGTCAAAAAATGAAAAAACAAATGAAGGATACCCAAAGTGAAATAAAGCATAATGTTTAGGGAACCAACAGTAACAGGAAGGAAAACAGGATTCAAAACAACAATTTGGAACAAAAGGAAAAAAATAAACATCCATCCAGAACAAAATGAAGAAACAAGAATTTGAAAAAGTGAAGAGACTCTTACAAACCTCTGGGACAACCTGAAATGTTCCAATATCCAAGTTATAGGGGTGCCAGAAGGAGAAGAGGAAGACCAAGAAATTGAAAACTTATTTGAATAAGTAATGAAGGAAAACTTCCCCAATTTGGTGAAGGAAATAGACTTCCAGGAAGTCCAGGAAGCCCAGAGAGTCCCAAAGAAGTTGGACCCAAAGAAGAACACACAAAGACATATCATCATTAAGTTACCCAAGATTAAATATAAAGAGAGAATCCTAAAAGAAGCAAGAGGAAAGGAGAGAGTTACCTACAAAGGAGTTCCCATAAGACTATCAGCTGATTTCTCAAAAGAAACCTTGCAGGCAAGAAGGGGCTGGAAAGAAGTATTCAAAGTCATGAAAGGCAAGGACCTCCATCTAAGATTACTCTTTCCAGCAAAGCTATCATTTAGAATGGAAAGGCAGATAAAATGCTTCCCAGATAAAGTCAAGTTCAAGGAGTTCATCATCACCAAGCCATTATTATATGAAATGTTAAAGGGACTTATCTAAGAAAAAGAAGATAAAAAATATGAACAGTAAAATAACAACAAACACAACTATCAACAAATGAAACTAAAAGAAAAGAAAAACAATAAAAACAAAAACTAAGCAAACAACCAGAATAGGAACAGAATCAGAGAGATGGACATCACATGGAGGGATTTCAGTGGGGAAGGGGAAGGGAGGAATAGAAGGGCAAGTTACAGGGAAGAAGAAGCATTGTTAGTAGGCATAAGGTAGACAGGGAATGATTAAAAATGTTATGGGGAACAGAGAACTCAAAGAACTTCTATGTACAACCCATGGATGTGAACTAAGTGGGGGGAAGTGCTGGAGGGTTGGTGGGGAAGGGTGGAGGTGAGTAGAGAGGGAAAATTGGGAAAACTGCAATAGCATAATCAATAAAAATATTTTGTAAAAATGAGACAATGGTGATGCATGTTTTTTTGGAACCCATATGTCATGGTTAACTTTGTGTCAACTTGGCAATGGTACTACATTATTTGGTCAAACACTAGTCTAGATGTTTCCGTGAAGATATCTGTGGATGTTATTAACACAATCAATTAATTGGAACTAAAGCAGTTTACCCTCCATAATGTGGGTGGACACATCCAATCAGTTAAAGGCTTAAGGGCAAAGTCTGAGGTCTCCTGAAGAAGAAGCTATCCTTCCTCAAGACTGAAATATAGAAACCTTGCCTGAGCCTCCATGTAGATTTTGGACTTAAGGCTACATCAGCTCTTACCTGAATTCCCAGCCTGCCAGCCTGCCTGATTTCAGTCTTGCCAGCTGCCAGAATTGCTTAAGCCAATCCTATAAAATCAATTTTAGTATCTATCTACCTACTACTACTTACCTATCTATCATCACCTCCTATTGGTTCTGTTCTCCTGAAGAGCTTTGACTAATATAACATAAAAACACAAAGAACATTAAAAAATGCAATAGTTGCTTGTGGGTGAGGGATGGGAAATGGGAATGTGATAAAATGAGACAGAAATATTAGGGATTTTGCATGGATCAGTGATGAAAATGTACCATAAACAGGGAATCATAAAGATAACCTCTAAACCTGGAGGTTTAACAAAAGAGAGAATCAATAGTGAACGTGTACTCAGAAGCCAAAGGGGATTGAACCCAAAGCACAGACAGACAGGAAACTGGCTTTAGGCCAAAGTGACTGCTCATCTGCCGTAACAGAAGGCAGAACTGGACAGATGGTGCCTCACTTCATTCCCATGGCTCCCATTTTCACAGTGTCTATAAGATGGAATTTGGAAGCCCATTTTTGCCTGGAGACCCGAATTGCCGTAAAGAGGGTAAAGAAAGCTGTTACTTGCTGCTATGCAGTTCTAGATGATATTATAAACAGGAAATAGTGAACAGAAGGACAAGAGGCTGGATCTAGAGTGACTGATATTCTTTTATGTGCTGAAATAGAACATTGGTAAGGAAAATACAACATGGTGCAGGAGAAAAGGCTACCCACCAGGTATCGAAGGAGTAAGGCTCAGGAAGAACCCTTGTTTAGATAATTGGTATTTACGTGGTGGTGCTAGAACCCAAACCAATGACCTCTCTTATTAGGACAAAGGACATATGTCAAGTGTTTTTGACCCAAATGTGAGAGGTCTAAGTGAAAATCTCAGCTTTTCCCTAATTGAGCTAGACAGTTTTATGCAAATTTTTATAGGTAAAGCGATTTCCCAGTTTTATAGAACCAGTGAGAAACTAGTATTTGATGTTATTTCGGCTAATGCCAAGACTTGTTCTCTTAAGAGTGTGAATGGTGAAATTAAGTAGAGTCTCACCAAGTCTAAGGTTCAAACTCTTGGCCTTGACCCTTACTAGGAATGATCTTGAACAATCTCTCTATGCTTTAGTCTCTTTATAATTGGACATCGAAATAGTTTCTTCCTCATAAAATTGTTGTTTGAGAATTAAATAAATTAACCCATGCAAACTGCCTAGCTTTGCTTAGCAGAATGCCTAGCACATAGTAACTGCTTAACACATGCTATTTGCTGCATGTGATAACAATACTAAGAAATGTGGAAATTAGTTTCTTTAAGTGTGACCCTTGTGTTATTGCCTAGTCTGCTAGGGACCAATGGCGAGATTTAGTTTAGTGAGACAAGTAACCCACAATAACAGTTCAGCAAGAACAAAGCTCTTGCAAGATCCAAGATGGCAGAGGATAAGTAGAAGCTACACTGACCTCTTCTCAGGACCAATCTGGAATGACAACTAAATTGTAGAGAAATTATTCTGAATAACCAACTGAACATTAGCTAGAGAGAAGCCTTATAACCAAGGACAGACAGAAGAAACCACTTCACCACAATGAGACTGGTAGAGAGTGCAGAGGAGGCACAAGAGGGTTGGCTGGGCTCCCACAGAAGGCAGCTGAAGTTCCAGAAGGATATTTCATCACTAGAAGTCTGATGTGCTATCCATTGCACCACAGAGCCCGCTTCAGAGGGATATTTTAATGGCCAGTATTCCTCCTGAGGAGTATGGGATCTAAACCCTATACTGGGCTCCCCACTCTATAGCACAAGAGCCAGAAAGGAACCCAGATAACATCCAGCTGTGAAAAAGCAGGAGGGTTTCTGTCTGCCAGTGAGAGACAGCCGGAGATGCAGAGAGACTCTTAAAGGGCCAATGGACAAAATTTTGTTTGTAGCCACTAACCCTGGGTCCCCACAGAGTGATGGCAGAGTGGACTAGAGATGCATGAGGAAACTCTGGGGTTGGTGGCTCAGGGGAGAGAACTGAAGGAACAGCCACCAGGATCCCTGTGCTGAGTCATTCCCCATACTGCAGAAAACATCAGGCAGATCACTCCTCTCCAAGTCACATCAGCCTGAGGGGAAGCAATAGCCCCACCCACAGAAATTACTCTTCCCCACCTTGTGGTGCTTAAGCTGGCTGCTGATTACACCTTGAGGCTATATCACTGATCAGTTCAACAACTAAGGTGGAAAATACAAAGATGCAGCCAAAATGGGAAGACAAAGAAACAGACCCCAAATGAAAGAACAAGAGAATTCGCCAGAAGAACTATGTAAAATGGAAGCAAGCGATTTATCATCAGGAGAGTTTAGAGTAATGATTATAAGGATACTCAGTAGCATGAAAAAAGACTTAGAAACCATAAAAAGGACCAGTCAGAAATAAAGAATGCAGTATCTGAAATAAATAATTCACTGGAGGGAATAAACAGTAGCTTAAATGAACCAGCCTTTTAACATTAATTCTCTATTAATTGGATGAATAGAAAGTTGTCACACTCTTCCCTTTTTATCCTGTTAAGTATATGTATTAAACCACTGAATTCTTGCTCTCCATTGAAGGTGCTTTTCACCTGTGTTACATATGAGTTGAATTGTGAGCCCTCCCCATTCATATGTTGAACTTCTAATATCTAGTACCCCAGGATGTGGCCTTATTTGGAGATGTCTTTTTTGGGGGGAGTGATGAGTATGTCCATTACTCTGACTGTAGTGATGGTATCACAGGTGTATGCATATGTTAACTAATCATGTTGTATACATTAAACGTGTAGCATTTATTGTATGTTAAATATATCTGAAAGCTGTTAAACATCAGTGTAAATATAAAGTCAAACCAAAAACATCGGGCAGCACTTAAGTTTCGTACGGGAATTACAGTGAAGTCTTCTGTAGCTCAGTTGTCAACATGAAGGACTGCAGAGTAGGTTGTAGCCCTACGAAGTCCGTGGCAAGAATTTCATTGGAACAACTTTTCCTTTGGACACATATTAAGCATTGGCCAATGACATTTTGTGAAATTCTTCAGCAATTTACAAAACCAGATACGAAGACGGGACTAATCTTTGACAGCGTAAAGAGCAGTGTAAGCGTTCAAATGCATCATCAGTCTCCGGAAAGATATACAGGCACCTCGTAACATTAGTTTCTTAGGGGACGGTGACTGGGGGTGACTGAATCTTAGTTTTTATTTGTGACATTTACAGATTTTGGACACAGGATATAGGGCCTTTATTAGAAATAAGTAAAAAAATGGTATCTTTAGGATAGACTCTCATCCAATATGACTTGCTGTCCTCATATCAAGGGGAAATTTAGAGACTGATACACAAATAGGGAGAACACCATGTGAAGGTGAAGCCAGAAATAAGGGTGATGCGTCTACAAGCTGGATGCCAAGGGTTTCCAGCAAACCCCAGCAGCTAGGGGATAAGCATGGAAAAGATCTTTCCTCACAGCTCTCAGAAGGAACCAACTCTGCTGACACATTGACCTTGGACTTCTAGGATCTGAAACTATGAGACAATAAATTTCTGTTGCTTAAGCTCCACCCCATAGGTAGCACTAGGAAGCAACCTGTGTACAATGGTCTGGGAGGTGGCATCGTTAGCAGGAGGCCCAGACTTGTTTTCATGTTCCAGCTCTGCCATGCACTAGCTATGCCACCTCAAGTGACTTAACTTTGAAAAACATATTCCTTACATTATTAGTGGCCTGACCAACAGTCATTCTTCACACCCACTCTATTTCTTATTTGTTGGCAGAAATTACACTAGTGTCTGAGAATCCCTGATACTTGCTTTACCACCTTCCCTAATGGTCTGAGGGATGTAAGGAAGAGTTTGCTGGGGAAGAATTTCTTTCTTCCTAAAATGAGAATCATGGGAGAAAACCAGCTTTCTGCTTCTTCCTTTTTGATTTTCTGGGAGGGTGAGATGTTATCTGTACATGTGATGCTTGAAACTGTGGCTTCCGTGTCAACACACTCAAGAGGCAGGGCAAGAAGATGGGAAGCCTGACAGCGCAGAAACAGGGCGCCAGCCCTGGAGTGCCTCACCCCAGCTTCCTGGGCTTGCCAGGCTCCGTTCTAATTGCTTTGCGTGCACTAACCTTTCCCATCCTTGCAGCTCTTCTAGTGTGAAGGCACCATTATTTTCCGATTTTAAAACTGAGGAAGCCAAAGCAAAAAAGTGCTTTAAGTAAATTGTTCAAAGTTCTGCATATATGTACTTAAGAGAGGGCAAGGATTTGAAAACTGTGAGTCCGTCTGCAGAACCTGTGCTCTTAACCGCCACACCAAAAATGTACGAACCACTTTCAGCTGGAAATTCTTTTATGCAGAACTGAAGGCATCCTAAAGGGTAGTCTCCCCTGTGAAGGAGTGCAAGAGCTCTACTCAGATTTGTTGTGAGGATTTAACGAGATAATAGGCTCAATACTTGGCAAAATACCTTGTGGATAGTAAACTCAATGAATATTCAATTTGCCTTCCATCCAGGGGGGAAGTTGCATAGATTGGAGCAACTCTTGCTACTCCTGGCCTCCTCTAGAATGCAGGGCCCAGCACGAGAGCCTGGCTCTGGGTGGAACTTCCATTCTCAGACGTGTCTGTTACAGTGTGGAATTGGGATGGTAAGAGCTGTTCCTCCTTTCAGGTGTGGCCTGTCAGAAAGGTTCAGGTTACTTCACCCCCAGGAAAGTGTCTGGGCCACTGGAGTCTCACTGTTGCTAATGGATGGTGGCAACCTCACTTCTGGGGGCAGGGGACAAAGGCAGATGTGGTCTGAAATGATGACTCAGGGAATTGGCCTTTGACTTCCCCCACCAATTCTCACCCCTGCTGTGTGAGCTCCAGAGCAGGCTGGAAACAACGTGGCCTGAAATGACTTGAGAAGTTTGTTTAGGGAGAGAAAGTGTTAAAAGGAGCCTGGAGAGGCAGAGATACCAGCACCCTGTCCTCATCCTGAATTCATCCTCTAAGTGCTGCTAACTGTCCAACAACACGTATTGCCCAACTCCACAGTTAGTATGAAACAGAATGTACAGAGAGGTCCTGAGCTTCACATAGCTCAGGAAATATGAAACCCTTTCCAGGTGCACAGCTCTGGTTCCAGTGTGATCTAGGATGTGGGACAAAGCCAGGTCTTTGAAGGCTAAGAGGGACATTACATCCAGTGATGGTCACTCCCCATTGTGGGAACCTTGCTCAGAAGAAGGAATTAGTATCTTACTTATTATGTACTGACACCATGGGAATTATTCTGATAAACATAATTTAGCTCTTATGTGCCAACACTTTTAAAAGGGATTTGAATATTTTTTATTTTATTTCATATTTTTAGAGATCTTTCACAACTGTGTTATAAAGTATATCTCAGATTATGTATTTGAGGAGTGATTGCTTATTGTTTGTGTTCTAGTTGAAAATTTAATCCCTTCCCAATTTATATAGCTGGAAAAGCCATGATTTTTGCAAATTCTAGTTCCTGCATCTTCCAATTTCAGAACTAAAGCCTTTATCAGTTTCCAGAAGACAGTCAGCTAAACAGTACATTTGATTTTTTCGTTGACTTTAGTAAATACTGGGAGACTCTCAGGAGGAGTCCTTCTGGTCTGCCATCTTGTCGCTCTTCTGCGCTCTCACTCCCTTCACTCCCTGTCATCCCACTCAGTCGCTTCCCAGCCCGGCGCAGCTTTCTCTTCCTGTCATAGAGAGTAGGTTCTATTTCTGTTTCACTTTACCCTGCAGCCCAGGGAGAAGATAAAACCCATGGTCTATAGCAACTAACCTACCCTTATTAGAACGGTTTAAACATTTTCTCAACAAACTTAAATCTCTTCCTAACGGATATTATTATAATGGTCTCTCAAATTCATATTTAAAAACTGATTTTCACAATACTTACTGTCCCGCTTTTTCAAATAGTGTAAGCAAACCCTAGTTGTTTCGTCTCGAGCGTTAATATGGACAGCAGTGATTGCCCTGGTAATCTTCTCAGCATGTCATGGTCTATTGATATACGTGGATCTATAAAAAAAGGACCACAGCTAAATAGGCTTATGACCTCTAGCAACTTTTCTACCCTTAGTCCTTGACTTGGCTTATGTATTTAGCCTCCTCCTAATGCTTGGCTCTTGTTCTGCTCTGAGGCAGAGAACCAGGAAGCGACGAGAATAATAATAACTGGTCTCAATCAAACAGGTGTCAGGTTCTGTGCTAAGCACTTTGTCCGCACTACTCCACAAACACCCTTTGGATAGATGTTCTCATTATTTTTTCAGATGATAAAAGGAAGGCACAGTGAGTAGTTCCTTCTGAACAAGCTGACACAATTAGTCAGTGGAGAAGCCAGGATTCAGACACAGGTGACTGACTCTGGAACTCATCATTTTAGCTATTATGCCATGCTGTTTGCATTGAATATAAAGCAACAGTTTTTCAGAGAGAGAGTTGAGGTGGTTTTCCTACAAAATGCATTTATTTTAGTCCATGAAATTTGTGAAATTTATATTATCCATGCAAAACAATTGCTCGCTCATTTATAGGATCTAAGCTTTGGGATGCTGGTATGGTTGAATCAGGGAGAACTTTCTTGAGAATGTAGTATTTGTGGTAACTTTGGTGCTGTGATTACTTGAGTTTTACTATTATCATTTATCATTCATTCACTCACTCACCAAGCACCGTGTAATAAACACTATAATAGATGTGGGAGATTAAAAAATTCATGACTTAGTTTTTTCTTTTAAGACTTTCTCTCTACCCGGTCATATTTTCAGCAAGATCAAGTAAGAGAGTGAAGATAGGACTCAATGAAGAGGGAAAAGAGTGAAAAATAGAGCCTAGTCAAGACTGTGGGTATAAAGAGAGTTTAGGAAGTTGAGTGAAGATCTGGCTGATGTGACTTGGTTGGTTAGAGCATTGTCCATAGCTGAAGGGTTGTAGGTTTGATTCTGGTCAAGGCACATACCCAGGTTGTGGGTTCAATCCCCAGTCTGGGTGCGTACAGGAGGCAAATAATGTTCCTCTGTCTTCCTTCCTCTCTCCTTTCCTCTCTTTCTTACAAACAAAAATCAAAGTAATGAAAAAATTGTCCTTGGGTGAGGACTTAAAAAAAAGTCAAATGAGTTTGACAAGTAAGAGAAGAAAGACAAGTCAAAGGTATTGTTAGACATCTAGAACAATGAGGGATGCTTCTAACTAAATTTCAGTAAGAAGGAGATCTGAAGATGGACTTCATCTATTCATGGACCAGCCCTGATGTAACACATAAGCTGGGTTGTTGAATAAGAGCTGCTGGGCATGGAGGGGGTAGAATAAGAGAATCAAATAAGCATTTCTAGCTATTAAGTGTGGAAATAGTTTGTGTTTGTTGTTTTTACTTTTGTTTGATAATGTGTAGAAACTTTTTAATTGCAGAAGTCATATATGACTATTAACTGGAAAAGATAAAATGAGCATTCCATTTTACCCACTCTCCCTCCCAGATCCTCTAGATTTCAGTTTTTTCTCAGAATGAACTACTGTTATCAGTGTCACTTTAATGTTTATTTTAAACCATAGAAAAGCAAATATTGTTCTCTGCATTTAAATACACAGAATCACAACATATGGATTGTTCTGCAATTAGCTTTTTTTAGGCTCAACTTTTATGTCTTATATCTAATTTCTTTTTAAGAGTGCATGCTATGAGTACATATAATGTGTGTATGATGCTTTATTTAACCATTCCCCTGTTGATGAATGTTTTTTAAACTTTTATTTATTTATTTTTAGTCTTTTTTTATTGTTTATATGATTACAGTTGTCCCCATTTTCCCCCCTTTGCCCCTTCCTGCAGTCAATCCCCACACCATTGTTCATGTCCATTGGTCATGCGTATATGTTCTTTGTCTAATCCCTTCGCCTTCTTTTAAGTCATTGCAAAGAATACTGAAATGAAGTCTCTTTGCAAACATGTGCAAGCATATAGTTAACAAAGAGAGGAATTTCTGGGTCAATGTGAATGTACATTTAAAATACTAATAAATACTGACAAACGGCTTTTCAAAATGTTACTTTAGCAAACAAAATTGATAATACTTATTTTTTTATGTTTTTGCCAGGACTCCATATCTGCATTATTAATTTTTGATAAAATGGTGGATAAAATGTATTCTTATTTGCTAAAGTTGCCTATATATTGGTGAATTGAGCATATTTTTACAAGTTTATTGGTCATTTGGGCTGTTGTGAGTTTCTTGTTCTCATCTTATGCACATTTTAAATATTTTGTTATTATCTTTTTAAATTTGTAGTGTTTTAAGAATATATAAACTCATGGACAGAAATAGTTTATTATCTATGGTGAGAACATTTTCTTCATATCTATCACTTCTTTTAACTTTGTTTATAGTATATTTTGAAATGTTCCACTTTAAATTTTTATGTAATAAAATGTATTGGTATCTTCCATTGTGGCTCTTACATTCTGGGATGTGTTTAAGAAACCCTTTTCTTCTCTCATATGTTTATTGATGTGACCATATTCCTCATTCCAACAGTAAAGTGGGAGATAATATGGATAGTTCAACCTATTTTCAAAGCTGTAGAATTCTGATGAATTCCTGTTAGCACTTATAAAAATAAAATAGAATGTGAAGGATGAGAACATAAGGAGAGTTAACAACTGTACATTATCCATCTGTTTCTAAGGACTAATGAAACATTTTTGTATTAATGAGTTGAACTGATGAATCTCAATGTTGATTTAACCTAATTTTAAACAACTGTTGAATAAAAGAAAATTCCAGAGAGAGGCACAAGAATTTCATATTACTTTCAATATTAGTAGCCGTGAACTCCCGTCCTTTCAATACTAATCTTCAAAATCTTGGCTTTCTATTTACCTATTGATCAGTAAAGAGGATAGATCCTTTCCAGGACACGTTTGGCTTCCAACTTCAGGTGTCAATGTTGAACTGACTCTCAGCCTTTCCTGAAAGCTACTTAACTGCAGTAGTGTTTCCCACCCCATCTTTTCTCTATGAATGAGGACAAAACCTACCTAGACTCTACCTAAAGTGTTTTAAACATGAATTCGGAGACTGATAAACCCCTTAAACACTTCCTATCCTCAAAGCTTGTGATTTGAAAATGAGCAGAGTGACAGCTGTTGAAGGGGATGGCAGGGGACTGGGTGAAAAATGGAGGAGGGAGAAGCCAAAGAATATTGATGCACGACCTGTGGACACAGACAAGGATATGGGGATTGACTAAGGAGGGGCGGGGGTGAGGCTGGATGAAGGTGGGGAAGGGAGAAAAAGCAGGGCAAACTGTCACAGCATAAACAATAAACTGAAAAAAAGTGAGTGGAAGGAAAGTGGAGAGAGCAGTCTCCTTAATTGTCCACTACACTTTATTTCCTCCTGAATTCTCCCAGAATCAGCGTTTTTTCATTCCTCTTTAGCCTGTTTAGTTTTTTTTTTGGGGGGGGGCACAATATTTTGTTTATCTAACATCTTCAGTCATATTTATATACATTAATTTATATATGTGTCCTATGTACTAGGTTTAATGTTTTCTATTTAAAATAAAGAAAATTCTGTTAAAGGAAAGTAGAGTTGGGGAAGAGAGAGAACTTGCACGGGTTCACACAGCTTGCAAAAGTAGATCTAAGATTTGGGCTCATATATCAGATCCCAAGTCCAGCCTTCTTTCTATTAAGACAAGGCTGCTTTCCTGGTGGATTTGGGACTGGGGCCAAGAGTAAATTGGAAGGAGTTCTAGTGTATTTTCTTACACTTTATTCCTCAAGAAGAGCAGCATAAAAAGTGTTCCTGGGGTGCCCTCATGGAAGTCCTTTGTCTATAGAATTAAGATAAATTAAAACAATATAAAAAACAAACAAAAAAGAAGATTAAAAACTTTAATGTATTAGATGTAATTCAGAAACTTTATCTTCAAAATCTAAGTTTAGCCATGTCCTATCCATGAAGGTAGTTTTAAACTCTTTCTGGTAGGAGGAAATATGGCTAGAAAAACATTAGAATTTATGAGAAAAATAGGGTGAGACCCAAGTTATAAATAAGCTTACAAAAAAACCTTATCATATGGTTTTACATGTTTACTAAATTAAAACAACTAGGACAGCAAAGTGAAATTAATATTGCTTCACACATCTTAATTTAGTGATAATAATTTAAGTACATTAAATTCTTCCTACATTACTTGCTTGAATTGTTTTGGATTTCAGTAAGTTGCTCTATACATTCATTGAGCATTGCTGCAGATTCTATGCAACTCAAATGTTTGCAGAGTGGAGTCTATTTTGTCTCACTGGACAAAGACTTTTTTACTTTGTGGCAATTGATCTGTCTCCTGGGTCCCACCCTGACCACAGAAAAAAAAGCAATTTTGATGTTTGTGATGGAAAAGGTTTTAGAGGCTCTTATTTTATTTACTTGTTATAGCTATTTCTCAATTTTATTTTTCTTGAAAATGAACCTAAAATGCTTTGAGCATTTATTGTTACTGCATACTGGCATCCAGCCCTTTGCGGTAGGTGTTGTCATTATGCCCATTTTGCAGGTGAGGAAAGAGACACAAAGAGATTAGATGTTTCACCAAAGGTCACACACCCAGTGAAGAGCCGACCCAGGATTCCCTGCTCTGGCCCTTTGACTCCAGAGATGGTGCTTCTAAGCGTTGCTGATGGAGCCTCTGTGTGTTCAGGGCTGTGCCGTCTCGGCGCTGCCAGGGAGACTCCGTGCCTGCATCCAGGCCTCTCACTTTGTACTCTTCTGACGGAAGAGGAGGGCTACCTAGACCTGACTGGACAGTCTCTTAGCTTTCTGTCCTTCTCTTCAAGTTATCTTGCCAAAAGTCTGCTTTTGTCCTCTTTTCTACTCCTAATTTTAGTTTATTCCCCCCACCCTACACTCTTTCTTTCTAATAGTCTTTTATAGAACTGATCCTTGGATCCTCGGCACTATGAATGGAATTGAATTTCATGAAAAGTCTTAGAGGTAAAATCTCTCTATTAAAGAACTTTATAGAAGAGATATTCGAAATTAGAGAGGAGTTACAGCCTCCACAATTTTTGCCCACTCAGAGCTGACGTCCCTAATGCTATACTCTCATAGTACTTAATTTTAAGAGAAATATAAACAGCTTTTTATCTCATTATAAAATAACATATGACTGTATGTAATTTAAAAATAACATGACTGTATTGTGAAAATTCAGGCAAGGCATAAAAGTATACAGAAGATTGTTAAAATTGCCCCACATTACTAACCCCTAAAGATAACCTTTGGTAGCACCTTTGTATGGAGTCACAGGAAGTACGAGTGATGACTGACCCAGCAGCCTCCTTGAACACACACTTCCGGTGACAGGCTAACCACCTCCCAGGGTATCCTACACTCTATTTGAATAGCTTTAGTAGTTAGAATTCTCCCTCTAGAAGACAGATGGACACCTCTGACAGGCACGCACCTGTCCTTACTCCCACACTTTGGCAGACATCACTAATTGATCACAGCACTTTATCACTGAGCCTCTAGACATCCACTAGCGAGCCTTAGAGATGGAATTCAAGAAGAAACCTCTGACATTCTTGCTCTGTGCTGACACTGGCCCATTAATCTGTTTTGAGGACTTTTATTCAATTTTATGGTGATATCTAAGAGTTTTGGGAAAGTGCTCCTAAGTTTGTAATGTGCTTTGTATCTTTTTATAGCAGAGTGGTGACTTGCAGGCTTTTTTATAGCAAGATTCATTACATAGATTTTTATCTTTCTTTGTCTTTTGATAACGATGAAAGCCAGCACTTAATAGAACACCTTTGTGAGATAAAGGACTATTTCCCAATCAGCTGTGACTTCTCTGAGGCTTGCAGAGTTTGTGCCTCTGTTAGATGCGCTTCAGCTCTGCACGGTGGGGGAATGCTGGGTCCGGCTCTCAAAGCCGACATCGAGCCTTGTGAATATAGGGCTCTGAATGATAGGTGCCCAAGGCAATGAAACCGAATCCCTTGCTAAAGTGGGCAGCGGGTGTGCCCTTTGCTGGCCGGCTAGTTTACTTGGAGTTCTCTCTTTTGCTCACAAAGGAAAGGGTAAAGAACTGACAGCTGTAACATGGTGGGGGTGTTTCTTGGGGGCATATCACCCCAAAATAGTATTTGTAGAAATAAGACCAGCAGGAGTGGAGGAGCTGGAGTCATTTGTGAATGCTCTTTCATTCCTACATCCAATCCAATAGCAAGTTCAGCAAAATCTACCTGCAAAATTTCCCCTGACTGCGAGCACTTCTCCCCACACTCCCGCGGCCCCTGTTGCTATCTCGGCTCTTTTTCTCTCCAGCTGTGTAACCTGGGGTAAGTTCCTTAACCTCTCTCTGCCTTACTTTTCTATACCATGGAAATAGTAAAGTACGAACCTCATAAAGTTGTATGAGGATTAAGTGAGTTAAGACAAGTACTAGAAGAAGTTGCTGGATTATAGTGTAATTGTTTCTATAACCCTAGTTCAAACTGCTGTTTTTTCTTGCCTTTACTTGCAGTTTCCTACTTCATCGACTCCTTCCACTCTGCCCATCGCACCTCCCACCTTCTCTCCGAACCAGTCGCACCAGCCTCGAGGATTCCAAGTACCGTCTCAACCTCCCAATGCTTGCACATGTGATTCTCTCTTCTCGGAATGGCCTTCCCCAAATCTTTGCGTAGTTGACTCCCGCACTTTATTTACATTTCTGCTGATATTATTTTTTCAAAATGTCCTTCTCTGGTTCATCGAAACTCAAATAATTGCTACCTTTCCTTATTTTATTTTTCTTCATGGCATTTGTCACTACCTGGCATTCTATCGTTCGTGTATTAATTTGTTTTCTGCCTTTCCCGCTGGAATGAGAGCCCCATGAGAGCAAGGCCTTTGCCTGTTTTGTTCATCGCTATGTCATCTGTGCCTAGATTCCCAGAACAGACTCTTCAAGTGCATTCCTGACATGACTTTTCACGCTCTTACACACATATGTATCAAGTATGGATCATAATGTATCAGTGTTACAAGGGACTTCAGGGATGAATTAGCCTAAATCTCCGGTTTTCAGAGGAGCAACCCGAGGTCCAGAGATGTGAAGTGTCCTTGAGTTAACACAATGACTTGGGGGAGTTTGCATTAGGACGAAGGTCTCCATGAAAAGTGCTGTGCTTCTGTAATCACCAGTTCAGCCAAGGCGTTGGCTTGTCCAGCGAGTTTCCTGACCTGCAGTTGTCGGTGAGGTTTTTTGAGCATTTCCCAGCCCTGCACAACTTCACAAGAGCCTGCTCCTGTCGCGTTTCCTGTGGGGTGCCTTGGGGCTCACTGGCACACATTTTCTCTTTACAGACACACTCCTGATCAGATGGACTTTCCACCTCAGTTTCTCTGTTGCTTCGGTGACAGACCATGTTTCCACTTCCCTATTATTCTGATTCCTGACTAGGCCCAGCACTCGGAGCCTCCCCACACCTTCAGCCAGCCAGGACTCTGTTCCTTAGTGTGGTGTTTCTAGCCGGCTTATCCCCAAAGTACAGGTGGGCCCCAGGCGATCTCCTGTGTGCCTAGGATTGTACCAGATGCTGGTACAGATGCAAAGATCCAGAGAATTTTATCAGTTGACTCAGAAGAAAAGAACTAAGTTTTTAGCATGGTTTAGAAGGTCCTCTTTCATGCTCTGACCTTAAAAGGAACTTGTCCATGGTATTCCCTGGACAAGTTATTGTCCCTCCAGTTCTAATATCATGATTGTAACTCCTTCTTCCAATAGTAAGAAACTTAGCTCTTCTTAATAATTTAAAAAAAAAAAAACTTTCTAAGGTATTTTAAAATAATTTTAGAAAATTTGCAGAGAGAGTGTGGAGAGTTCCTGTATACTTCTCACTCTGTTTTCCCTAACGTTATCATCTTGAATAGCCCTGGTCCATTAGTCAGACTTTTTAAAAATTAACATTGTATGTTACTACTAACTTAAGTCCAGACTTCCTTCTTATTTTACTGCCTTTCCACTGATGTCCTTATTCTGTTCCAAAATCAAATCCAGGGTCCTGCCTGACATTTAGTCCTCAGTGTTTTAAAGGTTCTAGTCAGACAGCGTTGGTTCTGCAGTCTGAGAGTGAGGCGTGGGCCTATTTTCTGCGCCCTGTGACATACACAATTCAACCCTGTGGCCTTGCTGAATAAAACTGAATTTTTATCTCAATTCTAAGTAGAGGTATTTAGAGATGTCAAGACACAGTACAAGGAAAAGTCAATGTGAAATAGGCACTTTTCCCCCCTCCAGCAGTAAAACTTTAAGATCACAATATTATTTTCATGAACAACATGAATGGTGGTTTTATCGTCACTGAGTGCTCTTGGGCACTCCTCTGAGTCAATTTGTGTTTTAAAGTTCTAGACGCAGAGAAAGTGGAGTTGGCTAAGATTGGCTAAGAGAACTCAGCTCCCAGTAGATTGTAGTTGGCTCTTTGCCCTAAAATGAGCCAGAAATCATACTAGAATTTTTTTTTTAATTTTATTTTTTACTTACAGTTTACATCCCATATTATTTTGTATTGGAAAATTTTGTAAATAGTATAATAATTGGGAAAAACATGGTATAGTTAAATACTTCATTTTGGAGATGAGAAAATTTAACCATGAAGTGTTTAAGTTTATCAACATTGCATAGCAGGCCAACACCCGAGAGGAGAGCCATCAAACCCAGATCTCCCTGATTCCAAAGCTGTGTCCTTCCCACTCTGTCACTCGGTCACTTACCATGGTGGGGCCCACGAGGGCAGCATGTGTGCATGTGAAAGTATGTAGAACTTTCAAAGTGAAACAAAACATTAGAATTACAGTTATTGTAAGTGTTAATAATTTTTGAATTTATTCTAAAACCTTCTGAGATTCTTGCATTTGTGAACTTAAGGATCAGTAAACCACACTTGGTATCACACTTTGAAGAGGTTTTAGGCAGATACTTTGTCCTAAACATAAACTTCATTGTCTCGTGTGTAAGCAAAACAGAAAGCCTGTATTTTTATGTATTATAACTTATAGGAGCATCTGCTAAAAATTTAACAACAGACTTAATATATGAATATTTCTGTTCCCAGAATGCTAAAAATATGAAAATCCCTTACTAGTATTTTGACTTTTAGCTATCATCTTAGAGAATGTCATAATAATTTTGTTTAAAAACTTTAATTTTGCTTTTTCTCTGGCCAGTGAGTACACAACTAATTGCTTAAATTTGATGAGGCTCCAGGTGAGGATAAAGATACTGGGCTTCCAGCATATCGACTAACATACCTCTTTAATAAATGAAATTTAATTTAGGTGGTGACCTATTATCTTGAGGAAGATACTAACCTTTCTGGCCCCAATTTACTCATCAGGAAAATGGGATATTAATAATCATACCTACTTGGTCAGGTTGCTATGGTGATTCAGCACAATAATATTTGTAAAGCTTCTTGAATGGTGCTTGGTATAGAGTGAGCACTACATAAATAATTTGTTAAATAATTCAATAAGACTAGAGCTACACCAATGGTAATAAATCTTCACTGATTTCTTACTACATGCCATATTTTACCTGAGCACAGCTGTGCAAATAGTGAGTGCTGGAGCTGGGATTTACGTCAAGACACTGGATTTTAAACCTCCTCTCCCTCCCTATAGACCTTACACTTGCCTGCGAAGATGAAACAATTTGACATGCCTCTTCAATTTTCCTTCTCTCTGCCTCAGAATGTTTCTGCACACCACTTTCCTTTTCATCTCTGCATTCCTTCTCTGGCCTTAGAGGTGTGGTATCCCCTTTCCTTTCTGAGGTGAACTGCTTCTCTTTGTGGATAATTCCCTTCTCTGAGACTGTTTCGCCAATCTCTTGTTTGGTCTCCCTGTGTTTTCACCTGCACCTTCACCTTTTCCCTCATGTCAGGCCCCCCATCCTCAGCTTTCTGAGTTCCGCATGGCACAGGAGTCATGTTCTGATTCCGGGTCTGCCCCTGGCTATGCTCATTCAGACACGGAGGGTCAGAGGTTCTGAAGTCCCTCACTTAGACAGCAAAAGACAGCTCTGGGTTTGCACTTTGTTTTTTGTGCCAAACAATTTAACTTACGGCAAGTCTCTCCCATGGGAGCTATGCCTGGCGGTGGTGGCCCCACCATCCGTAACCAAGCGGTCCTCTTACTGCCCTTACCCAGGTGAAGCAGAGGTCCTGTCCCTGAGGGAATTCTGCCCTCCTTCTTTCCTTCCTAGGGTTCAAACTACAACCAGCTCTTAGTGATTATTTTTTCTTTCTACACATTTTGGGGACACAAAATTACACAACTTGGTGCCTCAGAGTACACATCAGAATGTTATTAGATTTAGAAGACAATAAAGAAATGTGTTCTCTCCTGTTCAAAGTAGCCTTTCCTGAATGCTTTGTCCACTGATTTTTTTTTTTTGCATTAAACTAGTGCAGGGGTGGACAAAAATAGGTTTACAGTTGTGAGTAGGTGAAACAGAGTTTATTCTTGCATTATTATTTATTAATTATTGTATTATTTGTGTTATAACTGTAAACCTACTTTTGCCTACCCCTGTATATTAATTAGAGTTGTTAAGAAAAACAACAAAAAACAATGGATTGGGGAGGGAACCAGAGAGCCAGAGAAAAAGAGAGCCTTTAAGGCACTGGCTCATACAATTAATTGTAAATGTTGTCAAGTTCAAAACCTACAGGGGAGGCTGGCAGGAGAAGAGCTGGTGCTGTACGTTCAAAGGCAGTCTGCTGGAAGAATTTCTTCTTACTCAAAAGATTTGTTCTTTTTTCCCTTAAGGCCTTCGACTGATTGGATGCAACCAACCCACATTATGAAGGGAAATCTGCTTTACACAGGCTACTGATTTAAGTGTTAATCTCACCTTAAAAATACCTTCACAGAAACATCTGGAATAATGTTTTACCAAATATCTGGCTACTGTGACCTAGCCCAATCGATATAAAAAAAATTAACCCAAAACTAATCAACCCAAATTAGTATTTTATGGATAACATATTTTAGAAATACAGGGTGTTTTAGTGCTAGGCCAAGAGGATTTGGATTTTATTCTGTAGGTAACAAATAATTCTGTTTTCAGTAGAACTGTGGCTTGTACTTCGGATGATTATTCCAAAGATATTTAACATGGCTTGGAGAAAGGAGAAGCTAAGCAGGGAGAGAAAAGTGAAGATCTGTTTTAATGGTCTAGGCAAGATGTGTCACAGGGGAAGAGAGGAGTGAGAGCTGAAGTGGAGAAGGCAGAGTGACTTTCGAAAACATTTTGGAGGTGCAGCGAAGAGATTGGGTCAAATACATTTGGGTCCTAGAGAAGGGAAAATTCAGTAGTAATGCTAAAGCATTAAACCTTGGTCATTGAGAGGGTGGCAGTGACATTGAAAGAAGCAGGAACATCAGAGGAAGAGCTGACTTTGTAGATGTTGGTGGTACCTCATATCTGAATAAGTAAAGAACATTTTCACTTCTTAATGATTTAACATCAGTTTGGTAGTTTGTAAGATAGTTACGACTTGGGATTAATATAAAACTTCATGGGAGCTCTATGAGAAGAGTATAGCTATGCATATCACTTGATTATGTGTCAGGCCAAACTTTTAAAAAATTTATTCCTAGAGATGAGGAACAGAATAGAAATTGTCAAGAAAACCAAATGCTCCACTGTTATCAGATTTTTGTTCAAAAGTTGTGGATACTAACTGCCCAGGTTCTCAGTGATCAGGTGGGGCTGCCTAATTCATCACAACAAACATCTCGGAGACTGGGAGAACTGGGGTCAAGAGGCTTGCCAGAATTTGATAAAGAAAGCCAGTGGCCCAAGTAATAACAGTTCTACTTGTCTTTTCAATTTATTTTGCCTCCATTTGTTTTCATTCTTTGTTGCAATGAGTAATTCCTCAATATTGGCTTAATCCACTGGCTGCAACAAAGATACTCATCTTCTCATTTTCAACACTGTTTTTAGTTATTTTACGTTTGCAAACTATCTTTGACCTACTGAAAATCCTACTAGCAAATTTGCATGAAGGAGCTCTACCAGTCTGAGTTCTAAGACGAGGCTCCGGAAGTTATTTGTATAAGCCTGTTACTATCAATGAGCATGGGTGGAAGGAAGTCAGGAGAGCACAAATTCCGAGTTGGAAGGGGGCATCTAGGACATTCCCTCCGTGCCACAGGTGAGTGAGCAGAGGCTGGGAGAAGTTGAAAGGCAGTCTTTAGAGTAAATGCAAGACTTGGAGCAGGAAGTGTGTTGTCTGACTTGCAGTCCAACAGTCTTTCACTGTGCCGTGACCTAAGCACTGAGATTGCTAGACCCTATGGAGGATGTGAGAGAAGTACAGGCATGATCTTTTCCCTCTTAGAATTAGATGTTTGAACCAAAGCCAAACAAACAGACTTTTCCTAATGTAATAAAAGGCACTGGCCATTGTAATGCTTCACAAGTTGGGAAAACTTTAGATTCATTTCTAAACTTTAGATCAACTCCGTGTAAATTTTTCTGCCAGGCTTACAAAACATCGTGATCATTAAAAAATCCTTTTCTTATTAAATCCCTAGATTAGGGCCACAGATAGTGACTTCTATTAATTATCTAGCAAAACAATGAATCACTACATTGCCACATGCTTTCTCCAATTTACCACATAAGACGTTGGCAAGTCTTTTGACATCTGTGCTGCGTGGGATGTATCTGGTCAAGAATTATATTAATTAGGCAAAGTGTACCGACTTCTCTCCCCCACCGTGAATTGTGGCATGTTTTTTGAGTCTAGGGCTTGTTTACAGTTGTGGACTTCTGTTGACACCTGCTGTTGACCTGGGGGCGCGTCTGTAAAATCCAGGTGGTGAATGTGTTGTGGGCTGCGGGGAGTTGCTGCGACTGATATGTGTACGTGTGTCCTAGAAACAAGCACAGGAACCCATTTAGATGGGAAGACTATGATCAGAAATGTTTTATTAGTTTTGGATGGTATTGAAATTGTGAATTATTTTCACAGGAAAACATGTTGAATGATAAAAATGTATGACAGAGGAGTAGTTTTGTGTAAGGGCCCCCTATGCACATGTATGCATGAAAAAGTTGTATGAAATGTGAGAGTGAAAGGATCCTAAATTCTTTGCAAAGTGTGGTGTTTGGAGCTTTAGGCCACCAGGGAAGCCACCGCCAGGAGTGAGGGAGGAGGGATCAGTTTTGATGTCTCCTGAGAAGGATGAAAAACAAGGTCTCAGGAACCAAGGAGAACTTCTGAGATGTCAAAGCATAGATTGGATGAGCAGTGAAGGCTATGCAATTGGCGTGAGCAGGACCAAAAAGAGCAGTCCAGGCTGTTGGATGCACACCTGGAGAGGGTAGTTTGATGCCTGTGGCTTCATCCGTGTTGGAGGAGGGTTTAAAGTGGGGTATTAAGGGTACCAATCTGATTGTAATAACGGGAGCCAGGGTTTTGGGGTTTGAGTTCTAGCTCTGCTGTGTGTAATTTTGTGACTTAAATTTAAAATAAATACAATTCACAGAAATATTTCAATTTCTCTGAAACTCAGTATTCTCATTGTTAAAAATGAGTATAACGATGCTATTCTAAGTTGTTAATAGAATTAAATGAGATTATGTATGTAAAAGCCGTTCGTGGCTAGCAGCAGACTATGTGAATGAAAGACATTTCATTTATTATACAGTAAAGGTGAATGATAGTTTTAGGCTATGTGTGGCCATTTCATCTTAATAAGACTATTAGAAAATAATTGTAATTTATGTATGTTCATTTCAAGGTGAGAAAGTGGTATGAGAGGCTGGTTACTTGTCCAAAGTCTTCTTATCTAATCAGAAAATAGCTTCTAAATTTTGTAGAGCAGCAATTCTCTTGTAACATTTATTTTACTCCCTAAATCAAGAAGACATAGGTAGATGATGACAATTCAAAAGGCAGAATTTGCATATTTCTTTAGTGCAGAAATCATCATACCCCCAAAGCCTCAGTAGTATCTATCATCTATGCATTTTTTATAGACTCATTTGGAAAATGTCATGATTTATCAGAGCCACATAAATCAGAGTTTGCTGGATTTAATTTAACCTTTAAATGTTGCCTGAAGATGAGAGAATAATATTGAGTCAATTTTTTGGTGTGAGATTAAATAAAAGCAATAAAAGCAGGTAGAGAAATCAACAAAATTTGGAGAAAAAATTACTTGAACGAAGGATGGATATCACTGGGTATAAGAACTTGCAATTTTTTTTAAAACATAGGCTTCACTTTCTTTTTATATACCTCAAGCCAGCGATTTTCAATTGGTGTGCTGCAAGAATTGTTAAAACATTCAATACCTATATTGTTGGTGGCATTGACCTCTTTTCCCTTAGATTGTCAAATAAAAAAATGACAATAGCCAACACAGCAATAGATGTCCCATGTGAATGAATCAAGAATGTACCTATTTTTTGGGTCAGATTGGCAAAAAAATACATTTTTTAGTGTGCTGCAGAATTTTAGTAATTAGTTTATGTGTGCCACTAGATTGAAAAGGTTGAAAATCGCTGCCTTAAGTGGTAACACTTTTGAATGATTACTCTTTTTCATAAACATTTCCAGAGTTCCAGAATTCTCTCCATTTATCTGCTGCCTCTCTCTTGACACATTGAAATCCTGCTGAGTCAGGCAGGGTAGAGTCAGGTATGCTGCCATCATGAACTGTCTCCAAGTCTCTGTGGTTTGTAACAACAAAGGTTTACGTCTCCACTGGTGTCGCAAGTTATCCATTATCTTAGCCAGTGAGCAGGAGCCCCCTTGGCTGCAGACTAGGTCTGGGGTCTGCATAAGGCCTGAACTTGGCAAACCCAGTCCCGACAGGAGAAAATTGTTGGCCAACGTGGACAGCAAACACGGACTGCTAATGAAGGCAATGAAAATGCGGAGGAAAATTGCTTTATGTGGCCTTGGGAGACTCTCTCTTCATGGGCTGATGACCTTGGCAGAAAGGAGAAGCCAGAAGTGAAGAGGAGAGGCCTCAGTGGATGTCACTCTGATGTGACAGGGAAGCCACTGTTTAGACATCTGAAGGTGTCCCAACCACAATGGGGAAAGAACCCAAACAAGCAGCACACACACTTCCACTTCCGGTAGTGGCAGAGCAAGCCACAGAGACACTTCTGAATTCAAAATGGCAGGGACATAAAATTCTCTCCGTGTGGGAAATTGAAAACAGTTATAATTGTGGACAATACCCTGATTCATTCTTCAAGTGTTTTCTCAAGTGGCATTGAATCTTTGAAATATTTCCTGGGCTTCAACAAAAGTTTACCCTCTTTTCCCTAGATAGCTGTAATATTTTCTTCCCCCTTTCATGGCACATATCATTCTTCATCTTGTGTTATGATTATTTGTAAATGTCTTCTATTTCCCCTGATTGGTGGTGGGTGAGCTATTGAGGGGTATAGATTGTACCTTATTTATTGACCTGCGTCTAGTAATAGACACTGCACTTAGAACAGGGCAGTGTTTAATCTTTTTGATGCATTAATGGGTCCGGGTAAGAAAATACTCTGTTTCGTGTCTCTACATGTGTATAAGAGAAGGAGTCTTAGCTCCATCTCCCCCAGGTATTCTGAATTGGTAAGAGGGCAGTTTTAAGAATGATGCAAAAAATCACTCCCTTACCCCAAAAGCTTTACCTACTGATATATATATATTTAAAATATATAATATATAATAGCTATATAATTAAAAATGAAATGGTAATATATTTAAAATGTACAATATGATGGTATGATATTTGCATGCATTGTGAAAAGATTCCCACCATCCAGTTAATTAACACATATATCACTTCACATAACAACTTTCTTTTGTGTGAAAATGCTTAATGTCAATTTTCTTATGAAATTACAATTACATTTTACAGTACAGTTTTATCATCTGTAGTCACCATGCTATACATTGGATACTCAGAACTTACTCATCTTATAACTGAGAGCTGTACCCTTACAAACCTCTCTGCATTTCCTCCACCTCCTCGTCCCTGGAAACCACCATTCTGCTCTGTTTCTATGAGTTCAACAGTTTTAAAAAATGTTTCACATTAAAGTGGTACCATGCAGCATTTGTCTCTCTCTGCCTGGCTTATATCATTTAGCTTAATGCCCACCAAATTCATCCATTTTAATGCAAATGGCAGAATCTCCTTTTTAAAGGCTGAATAATATTTCATCATTTATATGTACTACATTTTCTTTATTTTCTACCTGTAGAAACTTAGGATGTTTCCATATCTTGGCTATTGTGAATAATGCTGAAATGAATGTGGAAGTGCAGAAATCTCTTTGAGCTAGTGAATTTGTTTCCTTTTGGATGTATTCCTAGAAATGGGATTGCTGGATCATATGGTATTTTCACTATTAATTTCTTGAGGAGACTGTATATTGTTTTTCATAGTGGCTGTATCAGCTTACATTCCAAACCAACAGTGTATAAGGTTTCCCTTTCTCCACATTATTGCTAACATCTTCTTCCTTGGCTTTTGATAGAAGGTACCCTAACACAGGGGTGTCCAACCTTTCGGCGTCTCTGGGCCACACTCAGAGAAGAGTTGTCTTGGACCACACATTAAATACACAGAAACTAATGAAAACTGGTGATGAAAAAAAAAGTTCCATGCATAATTTTCATTATATCTGCCACCACAATTAAGCAAAAAAGTCCTCACATAGTAACCCTAATTATTAGGTAGCAGCCCTTTTGATAATCTTTTAAAATAATGGAGTAGGTCTCTAGTTTGTGATCACTAATATAGAATATGTACATACCTAAGTAATAAAATGTCACTGATTTTTTTGGAATATTTTTTGAATATAAAAGAAAAGAGGGGAACATAAAACTAGTGGGATGTTTGACGTTGTATTTGAGAAACTAGTGCATCAATGTCTGGTTTGATAGAAGTAGTTGTAATTCTCAGTGAGTTTTCAAGGTGCTCATCAGATATTTGGGTTCTAATTTTACTCTTAACATGTTTCATTCTTGAAAATAATTGATCGCAAATGTAGATGCTGCCAAATAGTGGTGACGTGAATCATGAAGCAAGGGATATTTGTCTCTGGGAATATAGGACATAAAAAAGTCTAGTAAAGAGACATGATAAAATTTTTCTTTAAGTCGAATATCAGATTGCAACAGTGTGCATTCCCTTTGAAAATTGGCAGGCAATATATTTATGTAAAATGGAAATGGAGTCACAAATATAGCAAAATATTGATTATTTTCCCAGAAATCTTGAAATCTGTTTTCAAATTCTTGTAGCAAATCGAAAAGCAAGGCTGCATGTTTTTCACTGTTCACAGGCCTTTGTTTAGCCAACGTGTTGAACTGTATAAAATTGTTTGCCTTCATTTGAGCTTGCCATATTTCAGTTTCATTTGGATTGCTGTTATGGTTTTAAACATAGTATTGATAAGTTGGTTTTCAGCTTGAAGATGCATGTATAACTCATTTAAATGAGTGTTTAAATCCACTCAAAATGCTAAATCTGGAAGCCAGTTTTCATCGTCAAGTTCCAGCACAAATTTGTTTTTGATACCATAAATGACTTGATAACATGTCGCAAATCAAAATCTTTTTGAAATTTGGCCTCGACTTAGCCATCTTACTTCTGAAGAGTAAATGATATTGCCATAGTCAGCATCGATACTTTTAAGGAATTCCTAAAGCTATCGATGATTGAATCCCTTGGCTCTTATGAAATTCACATTCTTGATGATGATTTGCATGATGTTATATATATTTAAAGCTTTTGTGTATAAATTTTCTTGATGTACTAGCTAGTGATACTTCATCAAATATGAGTTTTGGTTGGAATTGCATTGTCTTCTATTAATTTTACAAGTTCCTCTCTTTTACCTACCATAGCTGAGGTACCATCAGTAACTCTGCCAGATATGTGGGCAATGGACAAAGAAAATCACTTTAACATATTTTTTACTGCTTCTTGACTTAGTTGTGTGTTTTTAAATTTTTTAAAAGATTTCATTTATTTACTTTTAGAGGGAAAGGGAGGGAGAAAGAGGGAGAGAGAAACATCAGTGTGTGTTTGCCTCTTGTGTGCTCCCTACTGGGAACTTTGTCTACAACCCTGTGCCCTGATTGGGAATCCAACCAGCGACCCTTGGGTTTGCAGGCCAGCACTCAACCACTGAGCCCCACCAGCCAGGGCTAGCTGTGTCTTTTAATGGCACCAAAGAAGCCATTTCTTTAGTGACATTATATTCATCATCAATACCTCTAATAAAAATGACAACTTGAACTGTATCTGTAGCATCAGTACTATCGTCCTTCTCCAAGGCGTAACATTTAAAATGAGCAGCTTTACTCTTCAAACTTCTTTGATAGATTTCCATTTTCTTCAGTTTGCCTGGCTATAGTCTGGTGAGACAAATTGATTTCAGAAATATCCCCCCTTTTTTTTCAGGGCAAATTATATCTGCCATGCTTTCTATACATTGCTTAATAAACTCGGCATCAGGAAAAGATTTTGATTTTTTTGCTATTAAGTATACTACCACAAAACTAGCTTTTACAATGGAATCCACCTGAGTTGTAACTTTTTGAAACAATTTTTGTTGAGAAGATAGTTTCTTTCAGTTCCGCTATTTTGTTCTTATGACACAATTCTTCACACGCACTGAATTTGGCAGCATGTTTTTGCATAGACTTTGAAAACTTGCACAAATTCCCTACAAATTAAGCAGAGTGCCTTACTCTTTGCCTCAACCAAAAAGTAGTCACTTGTCCACTTTTCATTGAAGTACTTTTATCAGTAATTTTTCTTTTGGGTTCTTTTTTCTTTTGAGACGTTGTAGAAGCCATGCTAGGATTAAAAAAATAATAATAGATAAGAGACTTTATTTAATTTTATTATGAAAATTAATTGACAGGAAATAGAAAGCAAGGTCTGAGCCCTCCACAGCCCTCTTGGCTGCCGATGCCAGGTGACACAGAGGGCTCATTGCAGTGTGGCAGGAGACATGTGAGGCACTGCTGAGGTGTGGAAGTACCTTTAATAATCAAATTAGAATGCTTACCTGACTTCTAAATAACATTAAATGCCTAATGTTGCAATGGTAAGTTGAAATATTGTTGATAATCACTGCCTCGCCAAGTCACCATGAGCACAGGTAACGTCTGATGGGGTCAGTTCTACTGTCTGTGCTTGGAAGGTAACACACTGGAAGCTGCACAACACCGTAAAACTGAAGTTGCACATGTACACAAATAGTGAGAGCATATGTACATTTATTTTATGTGACATTTGACACATAATCACAAAACAATCTTATAATACTTTAAGTAAATTTACAGTTTTGTGCCGGGCCGCATTCATAGGCATCCTGGGCTGCATGTAGCCCGTGGGCTGCCGATTTGACACCCCTGCCCTAATGGATATGAAAGGGAAACTCATTGTGGTTTTGATTCACATTTCCCTGATGATTATGGATGTTGTGCATGTTTTCATTTACATGTTGATCCTTTGTATGTTTTCTTCTAAGAAATGTCTGTTCACATCCTATGCCAATTTTTAAATTGGACTCTTTCTTTTTATGTCCTTGAGTTGTATAAGCTCTTTGCATATTTTGATATTAATCTTCTTTTGGATGTGTAGTTTGAAAATATTGTTTCCCATTCTGTAGGTTGCTTTTTTATTTGTGGTTTACTTTGCTGTGCAGAAACTTTTTAGTTTGATGTAGTCCCACTGCTTATTTTTGCTTTTATTGTCTTTGCTTTTGGTGTCAAAGTAAAAAAAAAATCATTGTAAAGATTGATGCCAAATAGCTTATCCCCTGTTTTCTTCTAGTTTTAGAGTTTCAGGTCTTACTTAAAGTCCTAATCCATTTCAAGTTGATTTTTTTATATGTTGTAAGATAGGGGTCCAGTGTTATTATTTTGCATGTGAATATACAGTTTTCCCATTACTATTTATTGAAAAGCCTATCCTATGCTCAGTTTGTATTTTTTGGCGATTTTGTTGAAAAGTAATTGAACATATAGCATGGATTTATTTCTGGGCTCTCAATTCTGTCTCACTGATCTGCATGTCTATTTTTATGCCAATACCATACAGTTTTGATTACTGTAGTTTTGTAATACACTTTAAAATCAGAAAGTGTGATTGCTCCAGGTTGGCTCTTTTTGCTCAAGATTGATTTGACTATTTGAGGTCTTATGTAGTTCCATACAGATTTTAGGATTATTGGCATTTGATAGGGATCTCACTGAATCTATAGATTATTTTGTGTAGTATGGGCATTTTAACAATCTTCATTCTTTCAATCCATAAACACAGGAGATCTTTTAATTTATGTGTCTTAAATTTCTTTCATCAATGCCTTAGAGTTTTCAGTGTATAAATCTTACACCTCATTGGTTAAGTTTATTCCTAAGTATTTTATTCTTTTTTGATGCTATTGTAAATGGATTTTTTCCTTAAATTCTTGTTTAGATGGTTGTTTGTTGGGGTACTATGTTGAATGGAAATGGTGAGAGTGAGCATCCTTGTCTTGTGTCTGGTTTCAGATTGTGTACGGTAGCTGTGGACTTGTCATTTATGGCCTTATTACTTTGAGGTACATTTCATCTATACCTAATTTATTGAGAGTCTTTATAACCATGAAAAGATCTTGAATTTGTCCATTGCTTTTTCTGCATCTGTTGAGATGATCATATTATTTTTATCCTTCATTTTGTTAATTTGATGTATCACACTGATTGATTTGTGTATGTTGAATCATCTGGCATCCCAGGAATAAAACCCAGTTGATCCTTTTAATGTGCTGTTGAATTTTGGTTGCTAATATTTTGTTGAAAAATTTTGCATGAATGTCAAGGATATTGGCCTGCAAGTTTCTTTTTGGTTGTGTCCTTGTCTGCTTTTGGTATCAGCATAATTCTGGCTTCATAAAATGAGTTCAGAAGTATTCTCTGCACTTCAGTTTTTTGGAAGAGTTTGAGAAGTATTGGTGTTCATTTTTCTTTAAATATTTGGCAAAAATGTTTGCCAGTGTAGCCTTCTAGTCATGGACTTTCATTTTTGGGGGAGGTTTTAAATTACTAATTCAATTTAATTACTCATAATTGGTCTGTGCAGAATTTCTGTATCTTTGTGATTTAGTCTTGGTAGGTTGTATGTTTTTAGGAATCTATCAATTTTTTCTAGATTGTCTAATTTATTGGCATATAATTGTTCATAAATGTTTCTTAGTATTTATTTGTTATGAATTATATGTCTTCTTTATTTCATTTTTATTGTTTATTCTATCACAATTATCCCAGTTTTTTCCCTTTCACCCACAGTCAGTCCCCTCTCTGTTGTCCATGTCCATGTGTCGTTCACACTTCTTTTTGACTAGTCCTTTCCCCTTCCTTCCAGCATTCTCCTCCCTCTCCTCCTGTAGCTGTCAGTCTGCTCCATGTTTCCATGTCTCTGCTTCTATTTTTCTCATTGGTTTATTTCGTTCATTAGATTGCAGTTATAAGTGAGGTCATATGGTATCTATCTTTTGCCAACTGGCTTATTTCACTTATCATATTATTTCCATCCTTGCTATCACAAAAGGTAGGACTTCCTCCTTTCTTTCTGCTTTATGGTATTCCATTGTGTAAATGTACCAGAGTTTTTTAATCCACTCATCTACTAATGGGCACTTGGACTGTTTCTAACATTTAGTTATTGTAAATAGTGCTTCTATGAACATAGATATGCACAAGTTCTTTTGAGTTAGTGTTTCAGGATTCTTAGGGTATATTCCCAGCAGTGGAATCACTGGGTCATAAGGTGGTTCCATTTTTAATTTTTGGAGGAAATTCCATACTGTTTTCCACAGTGGCTGCACCAATCTGCATTCCCAACAGTGCACTAGAGTTACCTTTTCTCCACACCCTTGCCAGCACTTGTTGTTTGTTGATGTATTAATGGTATCCATTCTGACAGGTGTGAAATGATATCTCATTGTGGTTTTTATTTGCATCCCTCTGATGACTAGTGATGTTGAGCATCTTTTCATATGTCTATTGGCCATCTCTATGTCCTCCTTGGAGAAGGGTCTGTTCAGGTCCTTTGCCCATTTTTTAATTGGGTTGTTTGTCTTCCTGGTATGGAGTTGTGTGAGTTCTTTATATATTTTGGAGATCAAACCCTTGTCTGAGTTATTACTGGAAAATATGTTTTCCCGTACAGTTGGTTCCCTTTTCATTTTGATGATGATTTCTTTAGCCACACAGAAGTTTTTCAGTTTGATGTAGTCCCATTTGTTTGTTCTTTCCTTTATACCCTTTGACCCAGAAAATATATCATCAAAAATATCACTGAATGGGACTTCTGAAATTTTACTGCTTGTTTTCCTCTAGACTTTTTATGGTATCATGACTTAAATTTAAGTCCTTTATCCATTTTGAGTTTATTCTAGTGTGTGGTGTATAGTCATCTAGTTTCATTTTTTTTCATGTACCAGTCCAGTTCTCCCAAAACCATTTATTGAAGAGGCTGTTTTTACTCCATTTTATTTATGCTTGTGCCCTCTTTATTGAATATTAATTGACCACAGAGACAGGGGTTTATTTCTAGTCTCTCTAGTCTGTTCCATTGAATCTATGTGTCTGTTCTTATGCCAGCACCAGACTGTCCTGATTACAGTGGCCTGTAGTATTGTTTAATATCAGCTACTGTGATCCCTCTAACTTATTCTTCTTTCTTAGGATTGCTGAGGTATTCAGAGTCTTTTTCCATTCCATATGAATTTTTGGAATATTTGCTTTAGATATGTGAAGTATGCCATTGATATTTTAGTAGGAATTGTATTTAATCTGTAGATTGCTTTGGGTAGTATGCACATTTTAATGATGTTAATTCTTTGAATCCATGGACACGATATATACTTCCATTTATTTGAGTCTTTCTTAGTTTCTTTCTTTGGTGTTCTATAGTTTTCCAAGTACAGGTCTTTTGCATTCCCTGTTAAATTTATTCCTAGGTACTTTATTTTTCTTGTTGCTATAGTAAATGGGATTTTTTTCTTAGTTTCTCTTTATGATAATTCATTGTTGGTGTGCAAGAATGCCATTGGTTTCTGAATATTGACTTTGTATTCCACTACTTTGCTGAATTCACTTACTAGGTCAAGTAGTTTTTTGGTGGAGACTATAGGGTTTTCTATGTACACTATCATGGTGTCTGCAAATAATGAAAGTTTTACCTCCTTTCCAATTTGGATATGTTTTATTTCTTTTTCTTGTCGAATTGCTGTGGCTTGAACTTCCAGTACTGTGTTGAATAAGAGTGGTAAAGCAGGCTCGCTTGTCTTGATCCTGAACTTACAGGAAACACTTTTAGTTTTTGCTCATTAAGTATGATGTTGGCAGTAGGTTTCCCTTGTAAGGCCTTTACTATGTTGAGGAATACTCCCTCAATGTTCACACTTTGCTGAGTGTTTTGATCATAAATGGGTACTGGATTTTATCAAATGCTTTTTCAGCATCCATTGATATGATCATATGATTTTTGTCTTTGTTTATGTGATGTATTACGCTTATTGATTTGAGAGGTTATACCATCCTTGCATCCCTGGGATAAATATCACTTGATCTGTTTAATGTATTGCTGGATCTAGATTGCCAGTGTTTTGTTGAAGATTTTAACACCTATGTTCATCAGAGACATTGGCCTGTAATTTTCTTTTTTTGTTGTGTCTTTACCTGGTTTTGGAATTTGGATGGTATTGGCCTCATAAAAAGAGTTTGAGAGCCTTTCCTCTCTTGAAGTTTTTGAAATAGTTTGAGAATGATAGGTATTAGTTCTTCTTTGCATGTTTGGTGAAGTTTTCCTGTAAAGCCATCTGGTCCATGGCTTTTTTGTGTGTGCTAGGAGTTTTTTGATTTCTGCTTCAATTTTGCTAGTTGTTACTGGGATATTCCAGCTTTCTGCTTCCTCTCGATTCTATTTTGGGAGATTGTATGTTTCCAGAAATTTGTTTATTTTGGCTAGGTTGTTCAATTTTTTGGCATAGTCAAAAAATTGTTCTTAGTTATTTCTTATAATCCTTTGTATTTCTGTAGTATCAGTTGTTACTTCTCCTCTTTCATTTCTGATTTTATTTACGTGGTTCTCTCTTTTTCTTGATGAGTCTGATTAAAGGTTTGCCAATTTTGTCTATCTTTTTAAAGAACTGGCTCCTGGATTCATTAATTCTTTGGATTGTTTTTTTAGTCTCTATGTCATTTAATTATGCTCTGATCTTGATTCTTCTTTATTTCTGATCTTGAGTATTTTTTGTTGTTGTTAATCTAGAGATTTGTTAAGCTAGAGATTTGTTAGTTTCATTAATCTTTTCTATTGTATATTTCTAGTTTCTATTTCGAGTTTCCTGCTCTGATATTTATTTCCCTTTTTCTATCTAATTTTGAACTTAGTTTGATCTTCTTTTTCTAGTACTTTGAAGTATCAAGTTAAATCGTTTATTTGAGACCTTTGTTTTTTCTTCATGTAGGTGTTTTCACTATAAGCTTCCCTGTAGAACTGCTTTTGCTGCACCCCATAAAATTTCAGTATATTGTGCTTCCATTTTCATTTGTCTCAAGATATTTTTGACTTCCTTTTAAAATTCCTCTTAACCCATTGGTCTTTCAGAATCACCTGATATTCCTGACTTCATATGTTAAATGGAAATCAAAGACTGGGAGAAAATACTGTAAATGATGAGTCACTAGGGAGGAGAGAAGATGTGCTGTATTTTGTTGTGTCTTGGTATCAAAGCTACGTAGGGCTCTCTACTTACAGCCAGTTCGGCACTTCTCATGACCACAGTTAGCAAAGAATCTTCTGTTAATTAAGGTCTGAGCAAGTGAAGTTCCCCTTGCTTGTTATTACTTTCAGAGTTATTGCTACATTGAATCCTAATAACTTTTTTACCAGATAGTTTTGTAGCAGTTTTAGTTTCATAGCAAAATGGAGCAGAAAGTACTGAGAGTTTCCATATATTCTCTTTTACTGTCTTATTAACTTTTACCCTCAGGCTTCTTCACACATACACAGTGAACAGGCTGATCCCTTGACAGCAGGTTGGGTCTGAGTTTGGGTTAGGCCTTTACCTGGCTGGCCAAGTCTTGACAGAAGAAACACGAAAAAGGATTTGTTAGTAAACATTGCCTGCTTGTCAGACAACAAAAACGAGTAGGCAAAATGTCTACTGAGAGAAGAAACTACTAAGCAGAGCTGTGAACAAATGAACCTCACCTTGGCAGTAGGTTTAAGGAAATAAGGATGTGGGAGTCGGAGTGGACTGGGGAGAGGGCTTCAGTCACTTTAAGAAGACTAGAAGTTTTTAAACAGTCAGTTATAGAACTTTCTTTTTTTCAGTTATCATATTTGTCTTCATCTTTCCCCTAACCCTTTCTTTGTACCTAGACTTCTTATCTTTTGTTTTTCTTCTCGGAAGCCATAATCCCTCTTCATTAAATGGAGATAAAAGCTAAATTTGTCACTTGAGACTTTCTCTGCTCTTATGCAGTCTGTCTGTGGACTCTCACTCTGTTAGAAATGGCTGACACTTTCTCAAATGTCAACTGCTCCTTGAGACCGAGGGTCGTACTTAAACAATACTATGCACATTTCCTTTGACTCAGCTTACTTCTGTGTGTGAAAGCTCAGTCGTTAATTAAAATTGACTTTAAACATCTATCATGGAAAGAGACCTTAAATGTGTTCTTTCCATATACCTCTTAACATTCTATTAATATGTCCATATTTTGAAATTGTACTTCCAGTTTCTGAATGCCAATAAACATAGGTTTTTAACTTTTATATATCAGCTCCATAGGAGTCTACATCCAGTAGACTTAACACACAAGTATTTCATGTAGGCTGAGAGCATTTGGAATAATTTAAAATGTAAAATAATTACAGTTTTGAGTATATATATATATATACACATATATAAACAAACATTGAATTTGGGAACAGAAAACAATAGTCAGAAGGCACAGTCAAAATTAGTATCTTTGAAAAAAAAACTTCAAAATGTCTACTGAAAAACAGAAGCTGTTTTAAGACTTCAAAAGACCATTCTGGAAGAGAGTGGATGGAATTAGTGATCACCTGTCATAGATGGCTAGTTCAACATATGCCAACTGAAAATCAGCATTAGCATCGTTAATAAGTTTTAAAATAAATTTATTTATATGGTATTTGCCCTCTCCTTGTGGTTTTACTTCAGGTTTCAGAATGAAGGTAAGCAATTCTATTTTCACTGAACAGACTGTAGAGCTTTGAAGTGTAACAAAGGGCTCTTCCTTTTTGCCTGCAGACATATCTTGCTTTATTGTGTTTCACTTTATTGCATTTTACAGATGTTACATTTTTTACAAACTGAAGGCAACACCTCCACCAGCAAAAAGACTCACTTTATTGAGGCGCTTGCTTCATTGCAGTAGTCTGGAACAGACCCGCCATATCTGTGAGGTGTACCTTTATTCTCTTCCAGTAAGTAGTTGCATCTGAGACAGGAATAAATACAGATCTGTCTTGGTTACTTGCGAGGGAAAATTTCTTATTTCCTCATTTTTTAACTTTAAAAATGATATAATCAAATATGATTTGCTATCTCATAAGTTTTCCATTTGCAAGGGTTCATAGCCTTTGAAATTTTTATTTCAGTGGAGCATGATGTATCAGGACAGGTAGCCCTAAATATTGCAACTGTGCATTTGAATGTGTTCGAACATTAGGGCAGAAAGTAAAGCAGGGGAGTGAAGGTCAGAGAGATTTCTTTAGAAGGGGCAAGAGAAAATATTATTCAGTGCCTGTGTTCAAGGCACTGTGCCATATACTTGGCAGAAAATATCTTATTTGCTCCTAATGCAACTTTTTGAAGTTACTAACTATCATTTCTATTTTAGAGGAGAGAACACTGAAGTTGGGTGAGATTAGGAAACTTGACTAACATCATGTAACCAAACAGATACAAGATAAAGATTCAAAATTGTACTTCTGTGAAGGTGGGCTGTAGGATGGGGGAGGAGATAGGGGATGGGTGCCTCATTAAGAACCAAACTTTGGGGCTTATACAGGAAAGGAGCTAGCTTGCATTTCAAGTGTTCAAGTTGGTAAAGATAATGATAAAATGACAGTTTAGAGTAGAAATATTCTGAATGTCATACACTGGAACCCTGTTGAAATAAAAATTATTTAGTGAGTGAAGAAGTCTTGGCTAATTGGCCCCATCCAGCCAGTTACCTATTAGAAGTCACAGCATCATTACCTAATTTCCCCTCTTTCCTCAAGAATAGGCTTGGAAAATCATAAGATTTTGTCAAACAATAGATCCTAAAAGTAATTGTTATCAAAAACAATACTAAAATAGTTTGTTTTTTTTTTCTAATAAAGTGGCTTTGTAATCAGAAAGCAATTTTATAATACTGACTTTGAAATTTCTTCCTTTATGGTCTACCACATGATCTATACTTACTAGTATTCTGTGCGTCCTTACAAAGAAAGTGCATCCTCTAGTTATTAAATGTGCCCCAAAATAAAAATGTTAACCATATTGCTTACTCTTTAATAATTTTATATTTGATTTGTTATGGAAAGATGTTAAGTCACACACAGCAAAGGCAGATTTATTAGTTTCAACCATAGTTCTTGACTAGGATGGCTTCAGTTTCACCAGACTTTAGACAGACTCCCACCCCCACCCTACTCTAGGTCCCAGACCACTTGTTTTCTTAGAGCATTTACTTTAGAAAAGTTGTAACTGTAAATCCTTTCTGTCCCATGACATATGAATATTTAAAAAGTCTCTTGCCAGTTTTACAATGCAGGGTGTCTTTCCCAAGTACCTTGCAGCCCTCCCTTTGAAACATAATCATCAAGGAAGATAGTGCCCTGTGGGAGGGTAGGAGCCCAACTTTGGAGGATGCCTTGCTCCAACTTGCAAAACTGTCTGAAGATTCCAGAAAATTTACTTTTCCTTTGGGTAAAGCCAGTTAGCAAGCAGAGATGGTCTACGTCCTCTCACCCTCCTTCCCTGCCCCCACTCCTAAAACTCTCCCATCCTTCGTTTCAACAGAGTAGAATTCAGAATGCATTCTGTGCTGTGTCCCCAATTGAAATAGTCTTGAATCAAGTCTTAATTATTTATTTAACTTTTTGCAGTACAATTCTTGCTCCTGTGAGGTTTGCAGTTAATCTAATTGTAGTTCCTTGTTTGTTATCTGGCTTTTCTATCTAATGGCTTTTAAGACCTTCTCAGGACCACTTTAAGTTTTGAATCAGACATTTCCCTACTGTGCAGATAATGTAAATTCGGATTGCATATCCATTTGAGAGAAGGGGTATGCTCACAAATTCTCAGGAGAGACTATCGCTATGGCTGCTATTTCCCACACAGAATGCTAGCAGAGATAAACAGGTTTCCCATTACTGCAGGCGGTGACCTTTTTCTACCCTTAATAATGTGGCCCCTTTCAGGGTCTTGCCTGTAGGTGCTAGTCTCAGATTTAGCATCTTTCCCTCACATATATGAACACTTTGGCAAATCCAGATCTAGTTTTCTGTTTTCTTATAAGTAATAAATCCCTAGAGCTCTAGTTTCCAGTCTTGTTTCAAGATAGCCCTAGCATCTGAGATCACTTACTGTTCTTATTTCAGCTCCCTACTTTCCAGTCTTTGCTATTTATGTCTTTTGGGAAATTTTCTTTTCAGGGATCGGCAATGCATTTAGAGTATATTTGATATAATCTATTTACAGACATATATTGGAAATATTGCAGGTTCAGTTCCAGGCCTCTGCCATAAAGCGAAAATAGCAATGAAGGGAGTTGTAATCTTTTCGTAAAAATGTGCAACATTTGTGGAGCACAGTAAAGTGACGTATAACCTGTATTACCTATGTACTGAATACAAAATTCCCAAAGAACAAAAAATGGGCATAATAAATGAAAAACTTTGATTTGATCCCCTGGATTTTAGAAATCTTATGAATGACTTTCTATGGGGAATGCAATATTTTGGACAAGACTGTGGCTTGGAAAGAGGTTTATGAGAATTTTGTGTGTAATAAAAGTTGCAGTGATTCAGCTTTCCTCTGACTATAAAAGAAAGCTCATTGGAGAAGGTTGCATGAGGTATTTGGTCCCATATGCCAGAAGAATGCATGGCGACACCCTCCCGGGGACAACAGGGCAATTGGTTCCATTATAGTTTGACATTTAGTTAGTAAGAATAATCTATTTGCTTTTCATTATATTAGCATTAGAATCAAATTTAAAACTGTCCTGCTGTCAAAACACAAAGGAGAACAGAAGGCCCTCGGGCTATTTTACCCCAATTGAGGCACAAACCATTGCTGAGGCGTGAAGTGGGTCATTTTATGACCCTCTTCCCTTTTGGGGTAATAATGGTCTTGCAGTTCCCCAGAAAGATGACACTGAGACTCAGGTAACTGGGAAATGCTTGACTGAAGGAATGTTTCTTCCTCAATCTGTGTGCTACCCCAGAATATTATTTATCAGTGAACAGCGTTTCTTGATATTTGTTATAACTAATCAAAGCTGGATGATGGAAAAAAGAAATAATTCTAGAGTCTCAAGAGTTACAAAGGACAGAGGTATGAGGCATATTAATTATGTAAATACTTCAAAATTTTTTGATGTGTATTCATGTGACAGGACCTTAGACATTTAGAAATCTAATTGGATTGCTATGGAATGAAGATAACAGGTAAGTCGATAAAACAAGACTAGAATAAGAGTCTCACATGGGTTCAGTTTTCTGCAGAAGATTGGCAGCAGCATAGATAAATTATCAGCTCAAAGAGTGCGCTGCCTTGTTCTTTCTCGGCTGATTGCTTTCTGTGGCTTCATGGAGACACCCAGATTGACGTCTTGACCAGTGTTTATATTTGGAGACAGTAAGAGTCCTTTCAGTGCTGGACTGACAAGTTTGTAAGTGGCTAGAAATGACCATGATTAAAGCATTACCAAGAGCCTTAAGTACGTGACAGCTACAAAAATTCTTTGTTATATAATGAAATAATTCGGGCAAAGCCTATGATTTTCTCACTCAAGTCCATACTAGTCAGTGGTGTTTCCAGGGTATCGAGGGGAGAGGCCCTTGGCTGTCAAGAGCAAGGGTGGTGGCCGTGGTGGGGTGGCAGGAACGCTGGGGGCTTGCTCTAAAGCTGTATTTGTTGCACAAGCAGACTATTTTAATATGTTGCAGATGTGAATAATAAATATCTAAAGGTATTTTTATTCATGCTGAGCACAAGATTGAGGAAACATCATTCTATGTCAATGTGTTATTTTAATTTGGAGGTCTTGGGGAGATTGATGGAAATAATGAAAGTGTTGACTCCCAAAATCCTCATTGTTACCAACACTGGCTTGGTCGTATCATTAACATTAAGAAACTGTCTTTAAATGTTCTTCTAAAATACTGGTTTACCCTTCACTCTTATATTTTCATCCTCTTTTGATGGTGGCACCCTTTGAAATACAGACTTTGGGGGCTAAAATACTTACAAAATGGTAGGCTAAATGTATCACACTTGGTTGTAACCATCCAAAACCCAATTATTTTTGCAATGTTAAATAAATAGGAGAGAACTGCAAGGGACCTTTGAGAACTCCCGGTCCAAGCTCTTCATGCTGTAATAAGCTGACAGACAGAGAAGTGATTGGGTCGGTATCTGAGGGTTTGGGGGCAGAGTCTGCTGAATGCTCCTCGTACAGGTTCGCTGATTTTGCCTTTGGTGACAGAACCCAGACGATAAACACTTTGGGATGTGTGGTCACGTCACTAAGTTCTAACCAATAAGCTTAAGAACCACGTAGTATTTCCAAGATGTAAAGAGATTTCCAAGATGTAAATCTCTCTATAAGAGAGATTTGTTCTTCATCCTCTTTTTCCCTTCCACTGCTGAAATATGATAGAATATCAAGGTGATGGCTGGAGCACCAACTTCTATTTTAAACCATAAGGACAAGAGTCACATCGTAGGGATGATATCGCTGAGAGCTTGAAGGAGTGGGGTCCTGATGACACTGGCTGAAGAGCTGCCACATTGGGACCGCCTAACCCTGGACATCTATCGTAAGAGAGAGAAACACTTCTAATTTGTTTAAACCACTGTTATTTTGGGTTTTTTATCACATAAAATTGCACTTATTTTTATATCTTCCTAGTGATTTTTATCACAGCTTCTCTAAAATAGGTTTAATCTATAAAATTATGAGTCATTTTATAATATACTGTATTTTGTTCTGTCATTAATTCAATATTTCCTTATTTCTTATTGGATGTCAGGCTCTATGCTATGTATTAGCAGTGCAGAGATAAATTAGACTTAGTACCTAACTTCAACCAGCTTGCGGCCTAGCCAGGGAGATTGACATGTGAACAAATAACTGTGAAATGGGGTTTTAGTAGAGCAAGGAATCTACAGGTGCTTTGATGGAATGAAATGGAAAGTGAGCAATTCTGCTTTTTAGGAGAAAGGAAGGGTTCACAGAACAAGAAGTAGTGGAGCTGGTTCTTGAAAGATTGGTAAGAGTTCTATAGTTAAGATAGGGTAGGAGGTAAGTTTTCATCAAAGAAAACTTTTATGAAGACTTGAAGGTATGGCACAGAATGATACATTAGGGGAATCTGAGTACTTTGGAATTGGTAAAAATTAGAATGACTGGAAAAGTGACAGTAGATTATGTTACAGTAGCTAGACCACTTTATATATCTGATGAAAATATTTGTCAGCCTATTAGCACTTTTCTTCAGTGGTCCATGGAAGGAAAAGAGTATCATCTGTGTCCTGAGCAGCATACATTTTCACTAAGATTTGCATTTTGGAACACTCGATACTTTTAAAAAAGATTTTATTTATTATTTTTTAGAGACAGGATAAGATAAGGAAGGGAGAAAAAGAGGGAGAGAAACATTGGTATGTGAGATAAACATCAATCAGTTGCCTCTTGCACGCCCACAGCTGGAGACCTGGCCACAACCCAGGCATGTGCCCTGACCAGGATTTGAACTGGGGACCTTTTGGTTTGCAGCATGACGCCCGACCCACTGAGCCATACCAGTCAGGATGGAATATTTTATACTTTCGATTAAATTAAGGATTTAACCTTTACTGAGCACTTACCATGTGCCAGAATTATGTACTTAATATGCATATCTCATTTAATATAGCACCTTTTGGAGGTATTATTATTATCATACGGATGGAGATGTTAAAGCTTAGAAACAGCAAGTTATTTGTCCAGCATTACATGTTTAGCAAGTAACAGAGCAGATTCAAGTTCAGGTCTCTCTGTTTCCAGAGGCCATGCTCTTACCTATTAAGATCTAATCCACTTGTCTTGCTGTTCATTATCCAGGTCTATCATCTGTCTCTAATCATCACTCTACTTCAATGAAAGGAGATCTTTTGTTTTAATGTCAGACACATTCAGTATAGATGGTGCTGTTGATATTGAAGTTATTGCAAAGAATTCAAGTATTTTAGAAGTAGATGATCATATATATGTTGGTCATTGAGATGGCAATTTTAGAAATAATATTAAACCAAATTTGATGGTTTATGAAGATATATCTGTGTGTGTGTGTGTGTGTATGTATGTATCTATCTAATCACAGAAATCTAGATCTGAAGGAACTTTAGAAACCAATATAGTAAATCTCTAAAAGCTTTAGAGAAACAAGTCTTCCAAAACTGTTTGAATTTCTGAATTTTGGGCTCTTTGGCAAATGGCTTGCCATTCATAAACACCTGCAGAGAATTTCTGAGTTACAGCCATGATTTATTAACTTTTTGATGAAGGTATCTCAGAGTCATTTGGAAGAGCAGGAAGCATTTATAAAGGCATAAATAATGCAACTTAATAAAGATGCCAACTGGATGATAATGATTGTTCCGAGGAGTGAAGAGTCGCTGCCCATGAAGTGGCAATTCGGTTTCTTTAAGAGACTTAAGTCCTAAACATATTCATAGGGAAATTGTAAGTGGACAGATTGCTTCTGAAAAATGTTAAAATTATTTTGCAAAGGAGATGGGCCTATAAAATAAAGAGACAGATAACTGAAACTCTGAATGTTACAGGATCCTAGAGCTGACTGACCCCTGTAGTTTTGCATTTATATCATTGTAAAATATGTAGCTTTACATTAAATACTGTTTTTTAGTCTTCTGTAGTTATTGTGACATAAGCCCTAAAGGATCATAGCTTCCTCTAGGGCATCGATTGTGCTTTTGTTTGTTCTGTTTTGTCTCTTTATTATTATCTTTTGTATTCCCATGTTAGAGCCAAGTTAAGTATTTGTTAGATATTTCTGAATTCAACTACAGAAAACTTGAAACTGTCAAGCCTATATACCCCACAGGAAAAAAAATCATACAACAAGGAGATTAACAGAAAAATGATGTTGCTTGATTCCCTACTATTGTTTTCATTCATTCATTTCACAAATACATATTGAGAACGTGGTATTGATATATAAAAGGCACCTGTTAGGCCCTGAAGGAGATGCAGACAGCCTCTTCTCAGGAAGCATGAGGTCCAGGAGTAGAAATAAGACATATACATTAAAAACTTTAATGCCAGGTAAACAGAGAGACGTGCCCTGACGGCCTATTTAGTGTACCCAGATTGGGTTGTACCAGCTTCAAAATAGTGGGATAGAGTAGTTTCTGCTTCTCTATTTTCTTGAAAATCATCCCAAACAATAAGCAGAATAAGAAAGCACAAAAAATTTATTCCAATAAAGAAGGCTGATATCTATAAACTTACACTATAATATGCGAAGACAGAGATGGGGAAAGTTAAATGTGAATTTCTGTAGCAATTAATTGGAGTGTTGAAATCAAGGAATGTTCTGACCAGAAGACCGTTCACCCTCAGGAATGTGCAGATATGAACGCCTGCATGAGGAGGGGTTGTGATACGTCCCTCCAGCCCAGGCAGTTGTCTATCCCTTCTCCTGCTTCCACAGGAGACTGGAGATTTATTTTCTGAGGAGCAGAGCTAGAAAGTCTGCATGTCAGGGACAGAGGACAGGCAGGTAGATGCCATGCTGAGAAAAATGGGATTAGGTCTGCATACTGAATGGGAAACCGTGGGCCATTCCTTCCACTCATCTCCAGAATTCCAACAGTCGTGTTTATTTAGAGTCTCTCCCCTGGTTATTCAGCTGATGTACACTGATAAGGCCTTACTTCTCCCGCCTTGCTGACAGGACCCCTTCCCTGCCCCTGGCAACTAAAGGGTTAGCAGTGGGCATAGCAGCGAACTCTGCTCCAGCTCTCCTGGCTATACCAGTTGTTACATGTTTTGAATATCCCTCTTCACCCCAAAGGCTACAGGAGGGATTCTTCTGTGGAGATTCGTTTCTATAGAAAGTAGTTATAGACATTGATATTTATGTATATATATCTCCAGCAACAAGACCAGACGGTTACGCAGTCACTCTGTAATAAAGACTGGTCTAAAACTTCCACCCACCACGACGCAGAACTTCCGATCAGCTTTCAGTCCATAGCACATCAGACAGGTCTCTACTCTGAAAGAAGAACATCATATCGAACAAGCAGTAGGAGATAAAAGTGGGGAAAAAAAGAAGAGCTGAAAAAAAATTTAGTCTTATAATTAATATCTACTGAAGGAGAATATAATTTATTTCTTTAATAAAATATTAGGAGTATTTTACATTAAAGGAATAATTAGAAAACCAGAGGGGGCTCCTGGAAATTAAAAATATAGGCTCTAAATCATAAAAATTTAGAGGATATGTTAGAAAACATTTATTATTTCTGCTAGCTAAATGAACATAAAAAGATGTGGTTGATAGATTAAAACAATAAGAATTTTCCTATGAATTTAGGCAGGCAAACATCTACCTAATGAGAGTTTCAGAAAAGGAGGTCAGAGAAAATGTTGGGGAGGAAATTATCAAAGAAATAATGGTAGCGATTTTCCAGAACCAGCAAATTCCCAGCCTAGTGTCTGCTCTTATTTGTGAAATTTGAAATATCAAGGATAAAGAAATATTTTTTCTAGTTTTATTGAGATACAATTGACATACAGTGCTGTGTAAGTTTAGGTTTGTACAGCGTAATGATTTATCTTATGCATATGAAATAATGACCACAATAACATCCATCTCATGTAGATACAAAAAATTTATATATATATGTATTTTTTCCTTGTGATTATAACTCATATATATATATATATATATATATATATATATATCTCACACAGCAGTGTTAATTATAGACATGTTGCTGTACATTATCAGATACCTTCTCAATATAGTGTTTTTGTTTCTTTTGGATATATTTCCAGAAATGGAATGATTGGATCCTATTGTATTTCTGTTTTTAACTTTTTGAGTAAACTTCATACTGTATTTCATTAGCACTTGTTTGTCTTATAACTGGAAACTTGTACAGTTTTGAGCACTTCCCTCCAGTTCTCCCTCCCCCTTCGCCACACCTCCGATAACCACAAGTCTGGCCCTTTTTCTATGCACGCGGTTGGCTGCTGTTATTTTTTACACTTATAAATGAGATCACCAGTATTTGTCTCCGAGCTATGTCTCCGAGCTATGCGCTTTGGGAGAGAAAAGGAGGGCAGTCAGCTTAGGCAAAGGAAACAGAGGGAAAAGGGAGAGAAATCGAGTGCTACTCAATGTAGAGTAATTGGGAGAGAGAATATTGGCAGAATATATTTTAGGTAAAGGACCCTTTTCTGATAGTTAATGTTGGTAACTCTGGTTTCCACTTTATATGAAATGGGAAGACTTTTATTCCAGTTGTCTGTGTTTATGCATCTGGAAATAACATTTCTCAAATTTTTTGAGAAAAATTACTCCAAGTTCATCAATAGTATGTTAGAAATACTGAAGTCAAATGACAGCACTATGAGAGTATTAAAATAGCTTTTATAATTTGGTGTAGTTTTGAATGTACAGCAACAAAATTATTTATTCAATTTCTATTCTATTTAATTTCTGTTTTAATATCTAAGTCCAAAGTAATGAATTTTTTTTTTGCCTGAAAGAATTCTTGGGTGTTCCAATTAACACCTTAAATTGTGATTAAACATTTACAAATTAAATGTCTCTCCAGGGAGTCTTAACATTTAGGGAACACATCTCTTCCATAGACATCTGTTGTCATCTAAACATATTTTATTATTAAAATGTAACGGGATTTTCAAAACCGTAAGTCTCAAGAAGAAGAACAAGATGTAAAAAAGTTTATTGCCTTTTTATTATGTACCTTAAGTTGCCAAACTGATAAATATAATATATAAATATTTGACAAATTCTTCTGGGATAATAATATCAGAGGTTTAGTTTAATATGGCTATATAAATCTAAAAAAACCCCCCAAAAACCCAACCTTCCTTAAGCATCAAATGACAATGGGAAGTTAACTGGAGTAATTGCCATCATGTTCATATCTGGGGTAAATGAATTAACATACATAAAATGTTTAGAATAGTACCGGCCACACAGTGTGTGTTTAATGAATTTTAGTTATTGTTGTTACAAAAGTTATGTTTGGATTGCATCACATATTACTTTCATAAGATACATTTTCCTTCATACCACAAAGCCGAAGGACTTTAGATTTCCCAGGAAATAATGTAGATATAAAATGAGTTATAAATTCAGTTGTATATAAATAAAATTAATACTTTTGGTGAGTAGAGATGCAATGTAGTTGAGGAAAATTTCAGCCATGTCAGGAAAATTTCAGGCAAGTCAGGAAAAAAAAAACTGTGTTGACCTTCAGCAAATTAGTTTTAACCTTACTTACCTATTCTCAAAAATGGAAAAATTAACATCAAATTCACGTGTTGCCTATAAAAATTAAATAAAGTAACATGTAAAATATTTTATATTTCCAGTTTTCCAGTGCAAGTGGAATTGTTTCTTTTTCTTCTACTATCGAGCATCAATGATGTGCCTGTGTATTAGCTTTCTATTGCTGTCATAGCAAATCACCACAAGCTCAGTGGCTTCAACTAACAAACGTAATCATCTGATCTGTGGGTCAAAAGACTGGAATGATCCCAAGGACTAAAATCAAGATGTCAGCAGGTTGGGTTAGTTTCCGGAGGTTCTAGGGGAGACTCCATTTCCCGCTCATTGAGGTGTTGGTGGAATCCTTGCTGTTACAGGATTGAGATCCCATTTCCTTGCTGGGTATCATCTGAAGGTGGTCCCCAGCTTCTAGCAGTCATCTGCACTCCTGGCTCATGGCCCCCTTCCTCCATCTTCAAAGGCAGAAAGGGAAGGTTACATTCCTTTTATGCTCTGAAACTCTCTCCTTCCTCCATATGACTTCACTTTTCCTCCTCTGCTTTTAATGACTTCTGATTAGATTTGGCTCATCTGGATAATGCAAAATAATCTCCCTAACTGAAGGTCCGTAACCTTGATTACATCTGCAGAGTCCCTTCTGTCATGTAAAGTAACATATTCACAGGTTCCTGGAATTAGGGGCCACTAGTCTAGCATGACTAGGTATTGTGCTAAGCCATGTGCAAAATAATAATAATGTAATAATAATAATATTAATATTTAACAAGCCCTGTGCTAAGGATTCTACATATAAATTTAACAAATCAACCCAATGAGGTAGGTACTAGTATGGGCCTTATTTTGCAATGAGGAAACTGAAGAATGGAAGCACAAATCACTTGCCCAAAGTCACCAAATAAGTAAGGTAGGATTTGAACCTAGGCGATCTGGTCTTAGAATGAGAAAATAATGTCCCATCCCCACTGAATCCATTGTCAAATGGGTGCTGGGGAGATGGGGAAAACAATAATGAAATCTCACACATAAAGGCGATGTTATACTTGTGGTAAGATCTAGAAAGATTGTGCATGGTACTAAAGAAAGCCTGAAGTTGAGAGATTGACCTAGCTAGAAAAATGCTTGGATGCGGCTGTTGCCTGTGTTCCTGAGCAGAAAGCACAGGAATTGCCTAGATAAAGTCAGGGCGGAGGAACGTTCTCATTAGAGGATTTAGCATCTGCAAATGGCCTGTGGCAAGAGGGCACTTAGCCACAGTGGAAAGACCGAGAGAGGGCTGTAATGGCTAGATGGGTGAGAATAAAGAGGAGTGGAAGCCTAAAGTAAAGCCGGAAAAGAAGGTGGGAGATGGGTTTCAACAGGTTTGAGACTGTGTTAAAGGTTTGTTTTTATTGTAAAAGCTCTGGGAAATATTTCAAGTTCTGAGTGACGTGATCAGGTTGATGCTCCAAATGATCACGTTGGCTCTAATGGGGAGAATAGGTGGGAGGAAGACAAGGGTGTTAGCTGGAAACCTCATGGGATGATACTGCAGTAGTGCTGAGGCTTGCAGATGTTAGGAGCTTGGCCTACAGTGGTGATGAGGGGCCATGGATATAGATAGAGGTATTGTAAAGATATTTTCCAGGTAAAGTTTAAAAAAAATGGTGATGCATTGTATGTGACCAGATGCTGAAGTAGGAGATTCAAAGGCCCCAAAGTGTGTTTATTTCCCTTTTCCTTTCTCATCCTTTTTGGGATCCATTGTAATGTTCTTGTGGTCTTGTGAAGTAGTGTTTCTCATTCTGAGCCTCTCAATCTCTCTTCCTTCCCTGGAGCTCCTGATTCAGGAGATTTGGCTTGAAACTCTAGAATTTGGGAATTAAGAGGATTTTAAAAATATACTTTATTTTTAGGGCAGTTTTAGATTCACAGCAAACTGCAAGGAAGATACAAATTTCCCATATTCCCCCTGCCCCACACGCATACCACCTCCCCCACTATCAGCATCCCCCACTGGAATGGAATTTGTTACAGGTGATGAACCTACATGAATACCTCCTAACTACCCAAGGTCCATAGTTTACATTGGGGTTCACTCCGGGTGTTGGACATCCTATGGATTTTGACAAATGTATAATGACATGTATCTATCAGTATAGTACCATGCAGATTAGTTTCACCGTCCTAAAATTCCTCTGTGCTTCACCTATTTATCTGTCCCTCTCCACTAACACTTGGCAAGCCCTGAACTTTTTACTGTCTCCATAGTTTTGCCTTTTCCAGAGTGTCATACAGTTGGAATCATAGTATGTAGCCTTTTTAGATTGGCATCTTTCATGCAGCAACCTGCTTTCAAGCTTCCTCCATGCCTTTACATGACTTGGTAGCTAATTTCTTTTTTAGTGCTGACTATTCCATTGTACCACTGGATGTACCACGGTTGACTTATCCATTCACCCGCTGAAGGACATCTTGGTTGCTTCCGAGTTTTGGAAATTATGAGTAAAGCTGCTATAAACATCTGTGTGCAAGTTTTTGTGTGGATGTAAGTTTTCAGCTCCTTTGGGTGGATACCAAGGAGTGTGACTGCTGGATCAGATGGTAAGAGTATGTTTAGTTTTATAAGAAATGGCCAAGTGATCCTTCACAGTGGTTGTACTATTTTGCATTCCCATCAACAGTGAATGAATGCAAGTTCCTTGTTGTTCCATGTCCCAGCATTTTGTATTTAGAGAGTTCTGGATTTTGGCCGTTCTAATAGGTTTGTGATGGTATCGCATTGCGGTTTTAATCTGCATTTCCCTGTTGACATATTACATGGAACATTTTTTCATAGCTTACTTGCTATCTGTATCTCTTCTGTGGAAAGTTGTCTGCTAAGGTTTTTGGCACATTTTCAGATCGAGTTTTTGTTTACTTATGGTTGAATTTAAAGAGTTTATAAAAATATTTTGGATAACAGTAACTCATCAGATATGATGTTTGCAAATATTTTCTCCCATTCTCTGGCTTGTTTCCTTGTTCCCTTAACTGTATCTTTTTTTTTTTTCAGTATCTTATTTGAACATTCTTATATTAAACAAGTTTGAGAAACACTAATGTTGAAAGTATCTTATGTCAGTGATTCTTAGCATTCTCTACACATTAGAATCACTTGAGGGTGTCTTAGAAAACATTCTGCCTGAGATAATTAAATCAGAATCTCTGTGAGTTGGGTGTTGGCATTGGTGTTTTCACAGGCGATTGGACTGTGTAGCCGCACTAAACTCTGCATTATATAACAATTCTAGAGAGCATCAAAGACATAAACCTCGGTAATGTAAAAATAGAAGCAAGCATACTAGGCATATAGTAAAGATAATTTATAACTCCAAATAAAGATGAATTATTTAAAATGAAAACTACAAAGTAGTAAAGGAACTGAATTATGCTGCATCCACTGGGATGTTTTCAATCCTTTCCAAATGAGTGTATAGAAATTATCTTTGCTTCTTCCAGCAGAAATGATTAACTGTGTATCAAATACTATACACCTGTGTTTTGTTTAAATCAGACACAAAACAAATACTTTAAATTTAGAGTACCTCTTCATCAAAGGAATGAGATTATTCAGACATACGAAGAGTAACTTGATGTGATTGTGGGCATGCTCTGAGATTATCTATAAGCTAAGGGGGAACCAGCAGTTCTGGCTTGTAAATTTTATATTTTGACTTTCCAAAGTTTATTTTATTTTATTTTTATTTTTTGACCTGAGATGAATTAGTTTATTTCAACTTAATTTCCTTTCTTAAAATTCTTAAGAAAAAAAAAAAAAGATTGTTCAAGTACAGTTGTATCCATTTTCACCCGACCATGGCCCCCTGTCCCACCCATCCCACCTCCCACCCTCAATCCTACCCTCTTTGGCTTTGTCCATGTGTCCTTTATACATGTTCCTTGATGGACCTTCCCCTATTTTAAAAGGCATTAAAAAACTTGTCGTTTGTTACTGCATACTGGTGTCCAATGTTGAGAAAGTTTTACATTCAAGCCAAAGCATAAATAACTAATAATTAAAAAATGATTTCTGTAATAATTATATTTAAAAATGACAATGCCAAATACCTAGAGATTATCGTCTCATTCATTAGTGACTTACAGAGGACAAGCTAGGTCTGTGATGATTCAGAATATCAATCCAGATTTTAAAGATGAGAAGGTCTGGAGAGGATCCCAGCTTTCCACTGTAATCGTTTGCTCCCATGTTCCCTTTAGCGCCTCCCTCCCGTGCCCCCTGCCCCCGCCCCGGCCCAGTGCACTCCTTTTCTGTGTAGCATTTTTTTCCACGCAGCACCATTATTTTGAGATTCATTCATGTTGCTGCATGTAGCGTTAGTTTGTTTCTTATTGTTACCGAGTAGTAGTCCGTTGATAGATACGCCATAATTTGTTTTTTCGTGATGAAAATCCAGGGTGATTTTAGGTTTTGGCTATTACAAATAAAGCTGCTAATGAACAACATGTACAAGTGTTTATTTGGCCAGATGCTGCTTTTCTTTTGGGACCTAGGAGCAGAGCGCCTGGATCAAATAAAAGTGTGTGTCTGAGTTTTAAGAACCTGACAGACTTTATCACAAAGAACTTACACATTTGACATTCTGACCAACATTTTGTCCTGAGAGACTAACCCTTCCAAGGCCTGAGTCACAACATCCTGGAATTCCGGGGAGGGGAGGGGACCAGATCTAGTACTTCTACTACATCTTCCTGTTTCGAATGTGGCACCTCCCCTTTAAACTGACTGTGTCTCATTTACTCCGGAATCTGAAACTGTTGGACTCGATTTCTCCAGAAAACATACGTCATCTCCTGGGGGACTAAAGAAAGGGGAAATCACTTGGTTACATGAGGTCAGGGAAAAGACAGAGAGTCTAACTGCTCCTACACAGACTGCCAGGCCATCCCTCATTTCCAGTGTCCTGCCTTATGCCATCCCCACACCCCACACACCTACAGAGAGACACAGACATCTTTAATGCTTGACATTTTCCTGGCTTGTAAAAGATGAGTCAGTATAATTGTCATTGGCATCTTCCTCCTAGGCTACACGAATCTTTTCAACAAAGTTAGCTCTCACTCTGATCCTAACTCTATGGTTACAACATCTCATACTATGCTGTGTTCATAATATACTATGTTAAATAATTGTAATATCAGCCCTGAGTGGAGAAACTCCAAACCCATATCATCTGAGAAGGAGTTGAAAGAAATGAAGTATTAGTTTGAAGTAAAACAGATTCAGGAAGAACATTTTAATTATTTTCAAGTACAGTAAGGACTTATTGCCTTGTTTGAGATAAACAACAGATTTAGATCTAAGGCAGCTTTAATCTCAATAGAAGCATGTTAAATCTTTCCAAATTTCAAGTGAGCTGTTTATTCTCTAACTTTGGGAACAATTATATCTAAATTTATCATCTATAATATGTTTATATATTATAATGTAGACAATGATTTTAATATGTGACATATATGTTATAGCCATTATAAAAAAATGAAAGATAAGTGTTGGTGAGAATGTGGAGAAAAGGAACCCTGTGCACCGTTAATAGGAATGTAGACTGATGTAGCCACTTTGGAAAACAGTGTGGAAATTCCTCAAAAAATTAAAATTAGAACTACCATAACCCTCTTCCAGCCATCCGTCTGCTGGGTATATGCCCAAAGGAAGTGAAATAAATATCTCAAGAGTACCTAAGTGTCTATCCATAAATGACAATAAAAAACTGTGATATAAATATATATGTGAGTATGTGTAAAATGTGTATATGTATGTATGTATGTGTATATATATATATATATATGTATATATATACAATGAAATATTATCTGGCCTTTTAAAAGGAGATCCTGCCATTTGTGACAATGTAAATGATCTTGAAGTCACTGTGCTAAGTGAAATAAGCCAGACAGAAAGAACAATACTGTATAGGTGTGGAATCTAAGGTGAAATATATAGAAGCAGAAAGTAGAATGGTGGTTACCAGGTGCAGGAACATGGGAGGAAATGGGGAGATGTTGGCCAAAGAATACAAAATAGCAGTTATGAGAGATGAATAAGTCTAGAGATCTAATGTGTAGCATGGTGATTATCCTTAATAATTCTGAAAATTTTCTGAGAGAGTAGACTTGTGCCCTTAATACACACACACAAGCTAACTACGTGAGGAGATGGATATGTTAATTAGCTTGACTATAGTAATCATTTCACTATGTATATGTATGTCAAACATCATGTTGTATACCATATATATACATATATATGCACTTTAAAAATAGTGTATTTTATGAATATAAGAGCAATGTATACTTTTATAGAAATTCATGCTGGAAAACTTGGAAAGCATTGAAAGGTATGAATAAAGAGCTAGAAAACCCAATTTTTTAAAAGATTTTTATTTGTCTATTTTTAGACAGAGAGGAAAGGAGGGAGGAATAGAGAGAGAAAAAACATCAATGTGTGGTTGCCTCTCACACACCCCTACTGGGGACCTGGCCCACAACCCAGGCATGTTCCCTGACTGGGAATCAAACCAGTGACCCTTTGGTTGCAGCGTAGTGTTCAATCCACTGGGCCACACCAACCAGGGCTAAAAACCCTATTTTATAATCCAGATATAATTGATATTTTGGTATTATTTCTGTGTGGATTTTTTCCTAAAGAAGTAAAATTGCCTTTCTGGGTCTTCCTGTGTTATAACTAGCATTTGATCACTTCTTTTAATTTTTTTTAAGATAATTTATTGTTAAATGAAGGAGTCACCAAGAAAAATGGGGTGGGAAAGAGATGTCAAAGATAAATTTAAGAAATAATTTTTGTCAAATACTATTCTGGGTTTCCTAAGGTTAGAAACAGGAAAATTGCCAAATGAAAAGGTTCATTTTTTAAAGGTCTGGATTTGAAAACATTTTTTCAGAAAATACAAATCATCCTCATTACATGAAAGCCATAATTTAAGAATCTGAGGAAAAGGACTTTTAATTCATAAGTGAACTATATCTCACAGATACACTTAGGAATGTCTGGTTTTACTGAGTGAGTTTTAAAAATCATTGCTTCCACCTTGCAAACCAAGACGAACCCAGCATTTGTTTGATCACTTCTTTTAAATATCTATATTACAGTGATTTCAGACCCTTTCCTTTGTTTTTATTTCTATTATTTTTTTATTGAGGTATAATTAACACATTACATTACTTTCAGGCATACTACATAATGATTTGATATTTGTGTATGTTACAAAATGATCATCACAGTAAGTCTAGCTAAACATCCATTACCTCACTTTTCTTCCCTACCACTTCCAGCCATCCCACCTCCCACCCTTGATCATACATCTCTTTGGCTTTGTCCATGGGTCCTTTATACATGTTCCTTGACAAACCTTCCCCCTTTCTCCCCTCATTATCCCCTCTCACCTCCCCCCTGGTTACCGTCAGTTTGTTCTTTATTTCAATATCTCTGGTTATATTTTGCTGGCTTGTTTGTGTTGTTGATTAGGTTCCACTTAAAGGTGAGATCATATGGTTTTTGTCTTTCACTGCCTGGCTTATTTCACTTAACATAATGCTCTCCAGATCCATCCAAGCTGTTGCAAAGGGTAGGAGCTCCTTCTTTCTTGCGGCTGTATAGTATTCCATTGTGTAAAATGTACCATAGTTTTTTGATCCACTCATTTACTGATGGGCACTTAGGTTGCTTCCAGCACTTGGCTATTGTAAATTTTACTGCTATGAACATTGGGGTGCATAGGTTCTTTTGGACTGGTGATTCAGGATTCTAAGGGTATAATCCCAGCAGTAGAATTGCCGGGTCAAAAGGCAGTTCCATTTTTAGTTTTCTGAGGAAATTCCATACTGTTTTTTCACAGTGGCTGCACCAGTCTGCATTCCCACCAACAGTGAACTAGGGTTCCCTTTTCTCCACAGCCTCACCAGCACTTGTTGTTGGTTGATTTGTTGATGATGGCCATTCTCACTGGTGTGAAGTGGTATCTCATGGTGGTTTTGATTTGCATCTCTCTGATGGCTAGTGATGCAGAGCATCCTTTCATATGTCTCTGGGTCCTCTGTATGTCCTCCTTGGAGAAGTGTCTGTCCAGGTACTTTGCATATTTTTTAATTGGATAGTTTGTCTTCCTGGAGTGGAATCATGTGAGTTCTTTATATATTTTGGAGATCAAACCCTTGTCCAACATATCATTGGCAAACATATTTTCCCATACATTTGGTTCCCTATTCATTTTGCTGATATTTTCTTTAGCCGTACAGAAGCTTTTTATTTTGATGAAGTCCCACTTGTTTATTCTTTCCTTTATGTCCCTTGCTCTAGGGGACATATTGGTGAAAATATTGCTGTAGACTTACAGTTGTGAGTACATGAAAGTTTATTATTGTATTATTATTTATTAATTACTATATATTTTCCATGTGAACACTGTAAGCCTGCTTTTGCCTAACCCTGTATATCTTTGTATGAAACCTGTCCCAAAAGTATAGAGCCACAAACTATGGAAAATAGAGGCATTTATTGATGAAGATACAAGAAACATTGCACATAGGGCAATGACACCTCAGTCCCCTTCAGTGTAGGCACATTGGGACCTCACACAGTTCTCCCAGCATCTTTTTCACTGTTCAAAATACTCTGCAAAACCCTTTGTTGGAATCGCCATCAGCTGCTCTGTCATACTTTCTTAACTCTCATTGATGGTCTGAAATCTCTTCCCTTTCAAAGGTGATTTTAGTTTTGGGGAAAACCAGAAGTCACAGGGTGCCAAATATGGGCTGTAGGAGGGCTGAGTTCATCATTCTCAGGTGCTCTGCTTGTTGTAGGCTTTCCACAATGTGGATCACTTTCAACAGATTCTTGGCCATCTTTGAAGCGTTTGTGCCACACTTTCATTTGTGCTGCAATTATCGCATGGTCCCTGAAAGCCTTCCAAATCCTCTGAATAGTTTCCATGGAGGGATGTTCAAGCTTAATGCAAATTTGGATGTAGATTCGTTGCTCTACTTGCTCAGTCATTTTGAATGTGATGGCCACACAGTACAGTGAAGTCATCATTGTTCACACATTCCAGTCCACTCTCCTTGGCTGCCAGGTTACTTCAATGTCATGCAAACCCTTCTCATAGTAACAATGGCTGGACTTTTTCCAGACAGACCTCATATATGTCTATATATCTATATGTAATCTATATCTATATTTATAATCTATCACACATCTTCTTTAGCACCTAAAGTTTCTCAGAGCTCTAGACACGTGTCACTGCCAAATGTGTCACTGATAGAAGCATTCAATCTTTGTTAAAGAGTGGCTGTGTTGTCCCTCACCTATGGAGTCTGACAGTCTGTGGGCACTGGGCCATCTCTAATCACTCATTCAGCAAACAGACATTGAACTGCTGGGTATTTGGCCCTGCTCTGTGCCCCGTGATTCAAACATGAACAAAGCACATTCCCCTCACTTTAACCACAGCAAAGATGTGATGGTGTCAGAGCTGACGAAGACCCCGGAAACTTTCCAGCATGAGAGCTGCATGACCTTGGGAAGTCCAAACCTCTCTAATATTAGTTTCTTCAACTGTTCAATAGAGGTAGTAATATCTGCCTTGATTAACTTGTCTTCAAATGACCAGATAGGCTAATGCATGTGGAAATATTTTATTGTACAGATATTTGTAGTACAAATGTAAGATTAAAAAAAATAACACAGCAGCCTGGTGGTCTGTAAAAATTACAAGTGTTCCTCCTCAAGTGTCCAGATTGGTAGAGAACCAGGGTAATTTCGGTTGTCATTGGATTGAGTATGTCTGTGTCTTTTAGGCTAGGTTCTTCATTAGAACTGTCATTAAAAAAAAAAAAGCTCATGGAAAAAAAAATAGAATTTAAGCCTGTCAGAAAAGTATCAGAAAAAATAATTCCTTTTGGATCTTTAATACTATTAGGAACTTTGGTTTTATTTACCGTCCATAAATGTAACATGGTTTTGCATCTTCAGAACGATGTAACTTCTAAAATCATTCAATGTGCTCCTGAATTTCACATGCTTTGAATTTTTAGGCTATTCTCTAGTTTTCCATCTATTACAGCTTTAGAGAAAATATAGAATTCATGAACACAGAGTAATGCTTTTAGATATCCACTTGTTTACTGAGTAAATTTTTCTCTTATTGGTAACATTGAACTAATGTGATTTAAACTCACACAGCCTTGTAAATTCAGAGGTCATGAATAGATTTGAACCTACGGTATATTTTTACAAATGTCCAAAGAAATGGCAAAAAAATATTGCTGAGAAGAAAGGATGCTACTGTCATGTATTTGATTATAATTTATTAAAATCATCTTGCCCAGATTAATTACTGAGTGAACAAATTTTAAAATATCATACAAGTAATATTTCAGAATGAACGCATATAATTAAAATATGGTTTACCAATTCTGTTCCTCATGATGTACTGAGATTGTTGACATAGTGATTTCATTAGTGCAGCTATATTAATTTCTCTCAGGTTTAAAGTCTGCCCACAGGGGTACATTTGCTTAAAACATTAATGAACCCAGAGATGGATTTTGAGACTTCACTGACAGGTATGATCTGATTTCTAAAAAGATAATATGTTTATGTGAATTCAGTGTTATGTTTATTTTTCTCTTCTTCATAATAATCTAGTCGCTAAACAAATCTGAGCCCGTTTGGGGGTTGATACCCATATGGAATAGCAAAGTTGGAAACTGGTCACAGGCTGAGGTTAAATTGGAATGGGTGAAATTAAGTACATGGGTAAAAATTAGTGCATGGGAATATGTACATTGAAACAATCTCAAAGAGTTGAATATGTAAATTGAAACAACAGGTAAAACCAGTTTGGGGACAGGGTTCAGCAAGATGCTGCATTTGCACCAGTGAGAGCCTGACCAGGTCTGAGTGAGTTGGTCCCCTGGCTGTCGTCCTACGCATGCCGAACGCATTGGGTCACATTGTATGCATGCATTTAATTTACAAGGAGTCAAATATTTATAATGATCAAAAACAAATGAACAAATAAAATAAAAAAAAGGAAGGAAAAAAAATCACTTACATCGCGCAGGTGATCACACACCGGAATTTCCGTTTATGGTGGTAAGTGGGCTTTCCTGCCGTGGGTCTGAGGTCTCATCCTTGCTGTGGAGGCTGCACCTCGCCCAGCTTGGTGGAACTTCCGTATTTAAACATGGCACTGTTTTAAGGGGTTAATGTATCCTCTCAAATGAAAGCCCAACACTGCAGGGAGATTGCTTCAAATGCTGGAATTAAAAACAGCAGTGTTGCATTTCTTAGGATGGGTATTTTTTTCTGTTCTTACAGGATTTTCAAGGGCAATATTGACGATATATTTTTGTCTTGTAGATTGATGTTAGCACCTAACCTCACCATAAACTATGACTCCTCTATATTATAATTAAGAAAAAATATAGTTGGCCAGGAGAAGGTGTCTAATTAAGGCAGGTACTGGACACTGCTGGATGTTGCAGACCTAGGCGGTAGGCACTTCAGGTCAGCAGACCGCTGTTGGAGGAAGTCTGGCAGGTCCAGGGTGGTTTCAGAGATAAACAACAACAGGTTCTTGGGATTCAGGCTTGAAACGGATTTCAGAGATGGAGAGATGAGCAAAGACCAGGAAGAGAAAAACAAGATAAAAGGGCTAGCAAGTGATATTAGTGTGATGCTAGTGCAAAAGTCATGTGATTTCTGATATATTGGATCAATTTACTGTCGTGTGCCAATAATGTACCTAAATATTTCAGCAATTTTTTTTTTTTTGCCACAAGGATCGAAATCTTCTATTCCATAGTTAGATTCTTTTGTTGTATTTGTCTTGGTTCTTTACCTTAGTTAAATATGTGACTGTATTGGAATTAGGATTATTTAAAAAATAATCTCATGTAGTCCAGCTCTTTGAAATATCTTAAGGGAAGAGAGAAACAATATTGCAATGATGAAGAAAAAATGTGGCCTAAAAGAGTGAGATTAAGTTTCCTTCTTTTAATCTGGCAGGGGTACTTAAGAATTTCCTTAAAGGAAGTTTGCTGTTGCAGATTGTTTACCCCAGGAAGCAGACTCTACCCCGGAAATGAGTGTGCAGGGTGTTTTTTTAGGGCATGGACTTGGGATCACACGCAAGGGAAGCTGGAGGGAAGGAGAGGAAGCAGGGTTAGGCCCAGGAGGGATTTGGGCTGTGACACTGTCACAAGGACTCAGCTCTGAAGCTGGGATAGCCCCTTCAGGGTCATTGCTTTTGGAGGAGAGGCATTGGACTTTCTGCCTCCATGTCAACCAGTCTTTGGGTAGGGGCTGACTGGGGAAGAGGGAATCTCCTTCACTGAGGCCGTACTCACCGGGGGAAGTTCTGAGAGGGTGCGGGGAGATCTGGGTAGTCAGCATCACAACAGTCCATCTCTTGCCCTCAGATCCACTTGCTTCATGTACATTCTGGGAGCATCTGCTTCAGGACTCTGGAGGGTCTCTTTTGTGGGAAAAACTTAGGAAACAAAAGTTAATGGGGAAAAAGGTAACCTCTGTTGCTATAGCTGGGCTCAAGGCTAAATTCCTTTACGATCCATTCTAGATCCAATACTCTTTGCAAGTTCCTCTGCTGGTTGAGGAGCCTTTTTTCATGGGTGACTCAGACCTTCATCCATCCCTGAGGGGACCCAGTTCCTGTTTATCATATATTTCTCAGGCTGTGGCAATTGTAAATTTATCATCAAAACTAGGTGATGCCAGTCACCTGCGTGCCAAACATGTTCCTCCTTACCTTAGTACGTAACAGCAGCTCTGCCTCCACCTGATTAGTAAGGAATTAATTGCCATTGTCAGGATGGCAATCCTTCCTCCTTCCCTTCCATGCTTTCTCCCTCCCTCCCTCCCTCCCTCCCTCGTTCTCCCTCCCTTTTGTCCCTCCCTCCCTCCCTCCCTCCCTTCCTTCCTTCCTTCCTTCCTTCCTTCCTTCCTTCCTTCCTTCCTTCCTCCCTTCCCTCAATTTTTGCTACCCCTGGACACAAGATACCCAGAATGCCCATGTGTTAGCCAGTGGGATATTTGCTATATTTGCTGGCAGAAAGGTTCTCTCTAAATTGGGAGAACCCACAATTTTGGGAATGGGAAGCACACATTCCCCAAGTGGGTCACTGGTGGTGATAGTTAAGGGGCCTTTATCGATTCTGTGCCTTGATTCTGAAACACATTTATTCTTTCTTTTGGGGATAATGCAGCATATAATGGTCACTGATTTGGCACACTGGAAGATGGTGCCCCATGCTGGCAGGGCATTGTCTTGAATCTGAGACCTCGGCAGCGCTCTTAATAGGCCATTCCAACACACTGTTAGGCCAGCAGCTTCTAGGTAATGAAGTAAGTAAGGACCAGTGGACTTCATGGCTATGTGCCCATTGCCTTGTTTTCGATGGTGTAAAGTGAGTTTCTTGGTCTGGTGTGAGGATGTGTAGGGTGTCCTGCCAGTGGATCAAATGCTCTGTAAGCCCTTGGGTAGTGGTGCTTAGTGAAGACCTATCTGGAATGTGTGATGATTTTTCTCAAAATACTTGCTGTGCCTTTTGAGGTAAAAAGAGTCCTGTGTAGCTAGCTGAACACCAAGTGGCCAATTGGTCTCCAAGAGGTAGTACAGTATCAGGGCTCATTATTGATCTCTGTCACATTTGACAGTGGCCGTAGCTAGATGATCCTTGGTGAGTGAGATTTTATGCTATTTGGTTCATGTATGCCTCCATTTCTGCCACAATACCAGAGTGCTTATCTTAAGTGTATGAGATGTTTTTAAAAATTAATTAATTAATTTAATTAAACATCGATGCGTGGTTGCCTCTCACGTGCCCCTCGAAGGACCTGGCTTGCAATCCAGGTATGTGCCCTGACTAGAAATCGAACCAGCAGCCCTTTGCCTCGCAGGCCTGTGCTCAGTCCACTGAGCTACACCAGCCAGGGTGAGATTTTTTTTTTTGAGTAGAGTTAAAGTCTTGTCCTGGCCAGTGTGGCTCAGTTGGTTGGACAACGGTCCACAAAGCTGAAGGTCACCAGTTCGATTCCTGGTCAGGGCACATGCCTAGGTTGGGTGCGGTCCCACGTGGGGCATGTATGAGAGGCAACCAGTCAATGTTTCTCTCTCACATTGGTGTTTCTCTCCCTCTCTTTCTCCCTTCCTTCCCCCTCTCTAAAAATAATTAAATAAAATCTTTAAAAAAAATAAAGAGAGTTAAAAGCTTAAAATTCTGTTAATTGCATTAGGACATAACCTTGAAAATTTGTAACACCTTCCCGCCTTAAGAACCTCTGTCCCAAACCCTTGTGGGTAGTGCTTCTGTGTCCATCCCAGGGACACTAGTCAGTTCTTATCAGTGGCCTGGTCATATGCTGTTTCCATTGTTTTAAATAAAGAATTTGAGCAAGTGTGCATTTTACTTTCAAGGAAAGAGTAAAAATAAGATAAAAATTCAGAGACAAATTATCCTCAGCCTGATAATGTGTAAATGTTTAGAGGTTTTTTTTTGGCATTACTAGCAATCGATGTTAATGGCATTCAGAGTTTGTGGACACCGCTCTGTGGACACATAATCCAGGGGAGGATGCTGGGAGGCCCCACCAGGAGCATGAACAATTTAAACAGAGTTTGCCATTGTGTATTAAAAACTCTGTTGATGGATACAATTTCCCAGGGCAAACAATACACTTTATTTGCCCTAAATTTTTCAATCTAGGTTTTCTCCACAATAGAATTAGAATTTAAAACACAGTGCCTGGCAATTCAAGGAAGTTAAATTATGAGTAGAATTTTTGCTCCCAGATTCTAACACTTTAAAAAATGACTTGTTGGTTATAAGCTTCAGAAACTTCCTTGAAAATGTGTGGGCAAAGAAATATTGCTCAAATTGCTCTGTTGAAAAAGTGCAGTCATTACAGGTGATGTGGATGAATATTGATTCACTTTTATTTAAAGCAAAATACAGTAAAGGTTTGATTAAATAGACCCTTGAACTCAAACTAATCAAAATTCTCAACTGATTTTTTGGCGGGCCACATTCAAATTTCATGAGGAGGCAAAGAGTAAGAAATAATTCATATTCAAGATTTATCTCCCTCCTAAACAGCTTCTTCCAGGGATGCAGGATTTCTATGTAGATTTGGTCCCATCCCTTCGATCCCTGTGCAGAGGTATCGATGTCTCACATAATGACTCGGAAGTACTGCAGGACCTAAAATGATCAAAGGAAGATTCGATAATGTTCAGGGGACTGTTCCTGTTCAGGAAAAAAACTCGTCTGTGTGCTTTTTCTCTTTTTTAAATGCACTTTGAATAGGGAAGAGTTGAGAGACTGAGAAGTTTTCCATATGAACTCGTAGGGAATCAGATAATCCATTTCTCAGGCATTCTATTTACTTATGGTCTTACTGTTATTGAATAGACTCGTACCTCACCTACGGGTATCCATGTCATCAGAAGTTCAGGCAAATTTTTCTTAGAACTCCAATTGCACAGTTTTCGGGCATTTCAGACTTTACTTATTCAGGGTTTACTCTTCTCCCCTTCGTGGGAGTTTTTAAAATTTCTGTTGCTTCCTGGTTGCAAAATGTTATTTCTGGAATGCATAATAGAAGAAAAATATAACCACAGCAAAGATATAAGGATTTGTGTGGCCCTAGGTAGAGAGGTTATGTCGACAACAACCAGTCAGTAGCCATCTTTCTGGCTCAATCTAATTTCCACCTTCCTCTGGGGCTTTCCCTCAGCCAGAATTTTCGCAGGCTGACTCTCAGGCCAGCTGATCCTAGACAGCCCCTGGTCTAGAAGCGAGTGACTCCCTCAGGCTAATCCGTTTTATGCACATCCTGGCCTCCTCCACCCTTGACCCATTGGGTTCTAACGGACAATATCTACATCAGGTTGGTTTTTATTTCTTATAAAACAATCCTTTCAAATTCCCTCCTCCTCTACCATTCCTTGAAAAATAAACAGCCCTTGATCCTGTAGTCTGAACAATCTTAACTCAGTTTATGTGCCTCATCGTACAAATGAAACTGAAGCTCAGAGAAAGGAAGTGCTTTGCCAAAAAATATTGAGCTATTTAGAAGCAGAGCTAAAAGCCAAAACCTCATTCATCTGCCTCTTAAACCAGAGCCCCTTTCTACATGTATTATTTTTTTTCCTCCGTTGGAGATTGGGATGATTGTAATGGTGGTGGATTATAGGATTGTTTGTATACCCTGTATACTTGTCTATTAGAACTATCAACGTGAATGTATGCTTCCTGTGATATTTAATCATGTAATGGAAGGAGATAATGTGATTTCCTGTCCTGTAAATCATGAAAAAATACCTTCTGTATCATCTTTTATTAATATTTAACATATTGTTATTCTCAGACTATAAAAAATTTCTCACAGTATAATTGGGCACAAATTCTGCCTGTTTCTCTCTCCCTGTTAGTAGATGCTGACACGGAGCTATAATGCTGCATTAGGAGAATAACAATTTATAAGAATATCACTTGCTAATAAAGTTAATGTTTTTTTTTCTATTCAGTGGAAAATTTGTTTGGCTTTTGTGCTGATACTGATACCTTGGTTTTCCTTTCGTGGCTGGGTCTGTTGGAGTCATTAGACAGTCAGGTGCTCTGAGCCTTCAAGCACTGCAGAACACCAGAACGAGCTGATAAATTGGAGACCAGGTTGACTCTGAATAAACAAGTACCTTTTAAAATCTCCAACTTTTAATACAGTTTTGAACACACAGAAAAGGTGAAATAGTACAATAAGGATACATGTACAGGATATAATAGTACAATAAAAACAAATGCCTTTCCCTGTGTAGAATATTCTGGCATTTGCTTTTTCTGTCTCTCTCTCTGCACACAGATGGGCACATGCATGTTTTGGGGTTTGTACTACTTGAAAGTAAGCTGCAGACATCAAGACATTTTACCCCAAGTATTTCAGCTGTTTTTCCTAAGAAAAAAGAAAGACATCCTCCTATGTAGCTACAAAATAATAGCAGAAAAGACACTTGCCACTGATAATAGTATGTAAGGTGCAGTCTAAATTTAAATTTCCCCATGTGTTCCTGAATATCATTTATATTCATCAGGGATCACACACAGAAGTTTTTGGCTGTGTTTCTAAACCCTTTGACCTAAAACATAGCTCATCCCTGCCTTTTATTCCTTTGTCTTCCAAACATTAACAGCTTTGGAGTCCAGACCAACTGTCTTATGGAAGATTTCTCAAATCAGATTTGTCTAATTGTTTTCTCTGGGTTAGATTATGGTTAAAATGCCTCGACAAAATATTACGTGTTTCCCATTGCATCATTAGGAAGTTCATAAAGCCATTTTGTCCCCTATTGGTGAGGTTACATGCAGCCTCTTAATTCTAAATATAGCTTTTTACCTTAGTAATTAATGTAACTGTGATGAATAGTCCTAGGCAAATCTATGAATATTCTCTCTCTCTCTTTTTTTTAAGCAATCTTTTAGTCTATGATTTTAGGATTAAATTATTGCCTGCATCTTGTAGTACATTGGTGGTTGCAAAGTAGTGATGATTTAGCTCCAGCTGGTGTGGCTCAGTGGACTGAATGCTGGCCTGCGAATCAAAGGGTCGCTGGTTTGATTCCCAATTGAGGGCACATGCCTGCGTTGTGGGCCAGGTCCCCAGTGGGGGGCACGTGAGAGGCAACCATGCACTGATGTTTCTCTCTCTTTCTCCCTCCCTTCCCCTCTCTAAAAATAAATAAATAAATAAACGTTTTTAAAAAAGTGGTGATTACTAATACAGACATTCTTCTAAATCAGAGGTCTGCAAATTTTTTTTAAGTAAAAAAACCAAATAATAAATGTTGTAGCTTTGTGGCCATATATGGTCTCTCTTGCACATTACTTTAAAACACTTTTTTTTATAATTGTAAAAAACTATACTTAGCTCAGGGTCTGCACAAAAACAGGCTGCAGGAGGACTTAGGTGACGGGCAGCGATTTGCAGACGTCTGTTCTATATGATAAAGAAGAGCTTTCCCTTCTCTGTAGCATGCGTGTGTTTGTGTGTTTGTGTGTGATTGTAGACTCATGGATTACTTTTTTATTTAGTGTGATACAATCCGCTATGGTCAGTGTTTCTTTGGATGCTCAGCTTGTCCCAGTTTTTCCAGTAGGAACAACAGCTCATGTGATTTTGACAATCCCACTGTAGTCTTTGGTCTCTTCCTTCTTTTTTTGAGTAATGTTTCTTTTCCTACTCAGACTTGCAACAAAATATTTCTTTAAGGACCCCACTTTCATTTTAGTGATGAGTGGTTATTAGAAAACCAACTCTAGGAGCACATGTGCTCATTTCTACTGAAGTGCCATCACCTCTATGTACTTGCAGTGGACAGAGTTAGGAAGAGTGTGTGTGTACAGTTCTCAGCTTTTTTCCTCCATATTGGGAATTTAGGTTCTTGGCATCATCATATTTGCTGTATCCTAAGTACATGCAAAATTGTTTCAGGATTACTACCTCCAAGTAATAACAAAACTGCTAAGTAAGTTTCAAGATTTATTTACACCTCTTTTCTTCTTATTAAATACCTTACTTAAGGTGTATAATCAGAATACACCTGATGTTATTTGAATTATTTTTCTGTGGTTGTCAAATTAATGTATAGCAAGGTGAAAGTTATTTCTATTTCTTTTTAATTTTAGTGTTGGTTTTGCTTCATTCTTTTTTTTAACTTAATTTTATTTTGGATGCGAAAACTATTTATATAGGTCAAGATCAAAACAAAAACATAGTATACTATTGTCCTCTTCCTGAAATATTCTTTGGGTTCCAGGACTCTGCACTTTCCTGATTTTCCTCTTATCTCTCGAACTACTTCTTGGCTTCTCTTGCTGGATCATCATTACTTCTCATTGCTAGGCGTTCTTTTCTTTTCTCTTTAAACTTTCTATCTGCATGACTTTATCTATGTCAGTGGCTTTAAATGTCATTTATCCGCTGTTCTGATCACTTCCTATTTACTCTGTTGGTGAGGGAGGGGTCCCAGGTCCTGTACAGTATGAGAGGTCTGGATACCCAGTAGCAGAGAAGTAATGATCAGTACCAGTGGGTTCTATTCCAAGTTTTAACCCCAACATAGAACATTAACATGCCCATTTGATAAACTTCTATGGACCTTCATTTCTTTCTCTGTAAAACGGAGATAATTGCACCTTCCTAAATTCCTCCATGCTACTGAGGCATGTGGTAGGGCAAAGGTAAAGTGGCTGAAAGAAAAGTCGGCAGAGGCAGACAGTGGAGGAGGTTATTTGCTTCTCCCCACCACCCCCTCCACCAGCTGTGCCTCACAAAATGAACAATGGATGTAGGATTTTTTCTTCCTGTTACTTCTTTCCTGGTGCATTTAGTTTTTGATTATGCCCTCGGGGCCCGAGGAAAAGTATTGGACTGAATAACGGTTTGCAATGGTCTCTATTTTGATTGGACAGTGGGGAAATAGTTGAGAGAAATCCTGCTATATTTTCTGGAAAATCTATTTTCCATGAAATTCAATTATTTATGTAATGTGAAAAAGTCAGTTTCACCCTATTACATATTGATTCTCTATTCGCTGGGAAAAAAAAAAGATTAAGTGGCTGTTTCAGCAATTTAGCTGCCCTAGCAACAGCTCTTGGCGTCAGGAACATCTTTCTAACAAGGTGTTGTCTATTCAGGATCAGAAATTAATGTCAGGACAATTTTCTCGTCCTACAGTCCCACAATGCTACTGTCCTGTTTTGCACAGTCTTGCTTCTGATAGAATGGAGGAGCTTATGATATGCAGCACACCTGTAAGTCACCAGATTTTGTAGTGCAGATGAGAACTTTCGAGTTTCCAAAGGTAAGTGTCATTGCTTCTTTATGTATTTAATAGACTAGAAAATAAGGACAACAGTTATGCTAATGTCCCAATCTTCACAATGGTCAGATTATAAACTGGACTTATTTCCAAACTGTTGGACTCACAGCAGTCATCAGTGAATTGTGAAGTTAATAATAATACTGAAGGTCTTCATGATGAGGGAGGGAGATTAGCCAGTGCTACCCTCCTGCATCCACACACTCAGACCCACCTAAGTGCCCCCTCACATATGCACACACAATCATATTAGAGAGAGAATTTAAAGAACTGAGAATAATAAGTAGTTACCCTGCCCTTTATTGCCCTTTCAATAATCTGATACTTCATCTCTATTAACTTTAAAACACTTTTAACTTTATTTTTATTGTTGACACTATTACGGATAGGTGTCCCCCTTTTTCCCACCTTTGCCTGCCTCCACATCCCCTTCCCTCTGGCTATTACCACACTGCTGTCTGAGTCTATGGGTCATGCATGTATGTTCTTTGGCTAATCCCTTCACCTTCTTTCATCCAGTGCCCCTGTCCCCTCTGACAGCTATCAGTCTGTTTTATATAAACATGAGTTCTCAAAACTTGAGTGTGCCTCAGAATCACATGCAGGGCTTGTTAAAACAGAGATTGCCGGACAACACCCCCAGAGTTTCTGAATCAGCAGATTTGGGGTGGGGGCCAAGAATTTGCATTTCTTACAAATTCACAGGTCCAGGACTGCACTTTTCTTTTTTTTTTTTTAAGATTTTATTTATTTATTTTTAGAGAGAGAAGGGAGGGAGAAAGAGGAGAGAAACAGCAATGTATGGCTGCCTCTCACATGGCCCTCACTGGGGACCTGGCCCACAACCCAGGCTTGTGCCCCGACTGGGGATCCAACCGGGATCCTTTGGTTCCCAGCCTGCGCTCAATCCACTGAGCTACACCAGCCAGGGCCAGGCCTGCACTTTGAGAAATGCTTACTAGAGGAGGCTGATAGAACGCATGTTTTCAGATAGTGCTCTCAGCTCAGACACACTATACTTCAAAAACTCACCATATGACCTAAGACAGTTTTATTTCTCTATGCCTCATTTTTTTCCTCTAAAAAGAGAGAAATAACACATCACAAGGGTATTGCAGACGTTACACGAGATAAGGATTTAAGCGTGGTGCCCGGACAGGTGAGCATTCTGTCATTCTTATTGTTTTTAAGATTTCTCTTCAATTCAAAGTTGAATTCTCTCTGCATCTGCAATGTGGACTTTTTATGTTGATGATATAAAATATGTCAATAAGATTTAGGTATCCAGCCAATAGGTAGAGAGTCTGACAATGCAATAATAATTGAGACTGGTTTATTTTCTCAGTGCCAGAAATAGCAAACTACCTATTGTGTCTTTGTATTTTTCAACCAAAATGATAATGTTAGATTTCCACACACCCTACAATATTTTGGTTCAAAGTGAACTGCGTAAGTGTCTTAGCAGTTATTGGCTAGATCAATTTTTTTTCTATATACAGGTATGTATTTTTATTACCTCATCAAATGCGGTCTCTCCCCTAGCCTTCATGCTGTCGTCGGTAGGAGGGCAGAGGGAATCCCAGGGCTAGACATTCTTGCTAAGAACCTCTCCTCCCTCCTCACCAACATTCTCTGCCTCAGGACTGCTTCCTGTTTAAGGGTCTGAGACTAATTAGATTGTGCCCTTCATTCTTGTTTCTATCACTACTCTGTCAGAACTCCAACATTTCCAAGTCATCCTCCATCATCCATTTTCATCCCTCATTCCAATAAATCTATTTACTTTTTGTAAAATCTTTCTGAACTCCCCAAACCTTCCATTGCGTACTCTGGGACTGTGTCTATTAACAGCAAAACCCTCTGAATTCTTAACCTATGTGCCTCCAATGTTTTCACCTCCTTGCTCTGAAACCTTACCCTCTCTACAGAAACAGCTTCCATGATACCTCTTAAGGAGGGAATATTTTTTCTCCTGAATTCTTTTGCCACTGGACCTGGAGATAGGTAGACATTCCTTGGGTATCTTTTGGACCACTCTCCTTATCCACCTGAAAAGTATCCAGATTTGAAGTTCAAGCTATCAGATTATGCCAATCATTACTCTACCACGTTGCAAGCATCTACAGACCCCGGTCTCTCTCTTTCCCCACATTTCTTCAAATTTTTAGTATATAGCAAATTCATGTTCAGTCTCTCTCTTTTTCTCTCTTGTTCTCTCTGGGTTGTAAACTGGGTTTGTGTATACAGACAGAAAATAAATATGTTATGTATATATAAAATATATAGAATTATACCGGTATATATATGTGTGTGTGTGTGTGTATATATTAAAACATACAATTGTATATCTTTTATATATGTCAAAAGACATCAAATTTGATATATATAAATAAAAATTTTTAGCTATTTCATTATCCACATATCTGCCATCTAAGGTCCTTGACCTTCTCTCCTCCAATGATTATGTTCCTTACACTATTTCTGGCCCTTACTTCTGTGATTAAAGCCTAGACTTCAGCATTACCAGCAATTGTACTCCTCCAGAATTTTCACTTTAAGCATTATACTCCCCAAACGCCACTCCTTTTTTTCTCGCTCACTTCTAGTGCTCTGACCCCAAGAATTTAAACCTCCCAGGATCTACAATTTATTGATTTTATTACTTTTGCAATATTTTCACACATAACATGTTCTTCCTTTACTTTCACACTGAGTTCGTGGTCCCTCATTATAATTACCCCTTTGCACATGTCTTCATGGCCTCTTTATAACTACGTTGATGTTTTCAGAAAAGTATCAACCCTGGCTAATTCCAGTTCTCCTCCTGCTTCACAGAGCTGAAACAACGCTGACTGCTCTTGCATCTGTGTACACTGCTTTTGCTCCCGTTATTGGGGAAATACCTGTGCCTTTATTGAAGGCCAACCGCTTTGCCGTTACGCTGGATCTCATCCTCTCTCAAGGGCCTGACTTCAGTAATTGTCCTGCCTTTCTAGCATCATCAATTTACCCTCTTATTGGTTTATTCAAATGAGCAGCAATATTCTCAATTAAAAATAAAACTTGCTCAACCTCCGATTTCTTCCCAGTTCTTGTTCTATTTCTCTGAGGTTCTGTTAGCAACACGGCTAGAGTTGCCTCAATATGTCCAGTCATCTTTTTCTCATTCTTACTTAAACTCACATGAGTCAGGCCTGATATCTACCATTCTGTAGAAGTCTGAAGTTACTACCTAAGTTGATAAACCCAGTGGTCAATTCCTAGTCTTTGTCTTACCTAATTTACCAGCACTGTTTGATCACTTTGTTTTCCTTTAAAATCTTTTTTTTTTTTTTTTAACTTGGCTTTCTGGAGACCCACCTCTGGTCATCTACTTTACTGGCAGTTAATTTTCAATTTGCTTTTTTGTCTTTTCCTAGACCTCTGAATATTGAAATATTCCAAGGTTCCATCATCAGACCTCTACTATTCTGTTTCCATACTTGCTAATTAACTAGGAAATCTTATCCAGCGTAAAGACTTTACATGCCATTAAAAAGCTGGTGACTTTCCTGGCTGATGTGGCTCAGTGGATTGAGCGCTGGCCTATAAACCAAAGGGTCATTGGTTCAATTCCCAGTCAGGGCACATGCCTGGGTTGCAGACCAGGTCAAGTCCCCTGTAAGGGTTGCAAGAGAGGCAACCACACATTAATGTTTCTCTCCCTCTCTTTCTACCTCCCTTCCCCTCTGTCTAAAATAAATAAATAAAAAAATTAAAAAAAAGAAAGCCGGTGACTTCCAAATTTATACCTCTACTTTTTATAGAGTATAGAATTATACATTTTATGATGTGCTCAACATCTCCCTGCAGATGTCTAGAAGCTATTAAAATTTATTATGTCTATAAATGAACTGAGCCACATCACACCTAGTTTTATTCTGCCTTGTCTTTCATGTCTCAGTTGATAACATTTTCATCCTTACACTTGCCTAAGCCCAAAACTATGAAGACATCCATCATTCCCGTGTTCCATTTGTCAGTAAATGCTGTCAACTCTATCTTCAAAAAACACTTAGAATCTGACCACATCTCACCATTATTTTGCCAACACCCTAATTCAAGCACCATCATCGCTTAGCTGGGCTGGTGCAATAACCCTGTATCTGGTCACCTGGCTTCTGTCCACTCCTCACGCTGCTGTTCATTTTCAACATATAAATCTGAGTTGTCCTTTAACAATAGAAGTCAAATCACGTCACTTCTCTGCTTAAAATTTCTTAGTGGCTTCTTATATTTCAGGATAAGGGTCAAAGTTTTTATAATAATCCCCAAGATCCTAAACAGTGTAGCTGCATTCTTCCTACTCTAACCTCATTTATGGCACATGTGTTCTAGCTTCTATGTCTGAACATACAATCATGCTAATACCTCAGGACCTTGCACTTGTTTTTTCTCTGCCTTCCAGATATTAGCATAGCTCACTTTCTCAGTCCCTTCAGGTATTTTTCAAATGTCACTCTATCATCCTGACGATAAAATAGCATCCTTCCTTGCCCACTCCTGTGCATTCTTTTTCTCCATAGCCTTTGTCACCATCTGAAAATGTGTTTTTTATTGTATTTACTTTTGTGTTTATTTACTGACTGCCTCTCATAAAAAGAATGTAAAATCCATGAGGGTTGAAACTTTAAATTTACTTTTTATCCTCAGTACATTGAGCTGTCCTTCACAGAGAGTAGGTGCCTAATAACTGTTGAATGAATTGAATGAAATGGTCAATAGATATAAATAAACAACTCACAAAAAGAGAAAAATTGGCCTTCAAACTTATTATAAGATGGTCTATTTCACTCCTACTAAGAGAAATGCTAATTCTAGGGAGAACTTTAGTTGATAAGAAGCAGAATATTTGCTTAGTCTTTTTAAAAAAGATTTCATTTATTATTTTTGAATAGAGGGAAAGGGAGGGAGAAAGAGAGGAAGAGAAACATCAATATGTGGTTGCCTCTTTCATGTCTCTTACCGGGGACCTGCAACCCAGGTATGTGCCCTGACTGGGAATGGAACTGATGACCCTTTGGTTCACAGGCCCATGCTCAATCCATTGAGTCACATCAGCCAGGGCATGCTTATTCTTAAAGTGTCTCCCCTAGAGAATGGTTATTGTTCCAAGGGAAAAAGATTGATTTTTTGTGGTGAATTGGGCCAACACCTTGATTAGGTGATCAAAAATCAATATCACTAATAAACGTGCAGGTGGACAGATACAATATTACCTATGTCATACTCTGAGTTAGAATACACTCATGGAGATAAACCAGCCAAACAATAATTAGAAACTTGTTATTAAAAGAGGAGGGTGCTGTATTTATTTAAAAAGTCAACATTAGCCCTGGCTGGTGTAGCTCAGTGGATTGAGCACTGGCTGTGAACCAAAGGGTTACCAGTTCAATTCCTAGTCAGGGCACATGCCTGGGTTGCAGGCCAGGCCCCGGTATGGGGCACATGAGAGGCAACCACACATTGATATTTCTCTTCTTCTCTTTCTCCTTCTCTCCCCTCTCTCTAAAAATCAATAAATAAAATCTTTAAAAAAAAGTCAACATTAAAAAAAAGAATCCATGGAAATGTTTCATGTAAATGGAGGTTAACTGAGACATGAAAATTAGATGCAATACCTGATCATAGGCTGCATCCTGTACTGGAGGGGAAAAATAAGTCAATGGACACAACTGGACTTTGGATGGTACATTATTCTACATTTATCGAGGTTGAAAACTATGTAGTGGCCATTTATTATCTCTATTCTTAGGGAATGCATGCTTAGCTATTTAGGAGTAGAGGGCCATGATACATATAACCTACCTTAAAGTGGTTCAGAAAAAAAAAATACACATACCTAGAGCACAAATGCACAAATAGAAAAGCAAATGGAATAAAATGTTATCAATAGGTAAATTTGAGTAAAAGGTATGCAAAAGTTGTTTCTTATTCTTTCAACTTTTCTGCATTCTGAAATTATTTCTGTATTTGAAATTATTTCCCAATACAGTATTAAAACATAAAAGTAATTGCATAAATTGAATTATAAGGATATGAGAAAGGGCAGTTTTGGTCAACATTTTCATTTATTCAACCACCCAATTCTAAATTTGTTGAGTGATCACTAGAGGTTGGCAATGAGTTTAGGCAGTGGACAAAGAAGGATTATGGTCCCTGTCCTTTGGGAAATTGCATAGTGAGAGGCAGGCATTGAACAAGTATTGTAGTAACAGCAAGAACAGTAAGAACTGGGATAATGCTCTAGGGAACAAGGGCAGGATGTTTGAAAAGCATTCTCGAGTCGCTCTTTACTGATTTAACCTCTTGGTCATTACTGATTAAATGGGGAAGAAAGAGGGATCCAAGCCAGTGAATCACTTAGAGTGTGTGCTGATCACTCTTTTGTCTCTCACCTGTCTCTTGTCCCTGCAGCCTGCATATCTGTTCCTTCTCCATCCTCTGTCCTACTCTGTGCCCACGGGACCGGCTCCTGTGTACTGTATTGCTGAAGGTCTCTTGCTCTCTGCTTCCAGTTGAGTTTGGAGTATGGAGGACGGAGGTCTGGATATTTCATATCTTGGTCTGTTTCAGCGTCATTGCTGTGGTTCTCACAGTGGTCATGTCTTTGTTTAACTGTATCTTCGTTGAGAAACCCCTGCTCCAAGGCTCCCTCTCTCTCCAGCCCAGCGGTGATAAAGGTCTCCTATTGCTAGATCTTGGGTGCCTCAATCTCCCTGATTCATTCCTTTCATTTGTCCTCTATCACTGTGAATACACCCTTCACTAAATTCTGCTGAAAAATAATGGCTAAGTCTTCATTTTCTTTTGGAACCTTGACTGATGCAGATCGCTTCTCCATTAATTTGAAATTGGAACTAAAGTTGAAGCCTCAGTCTTAGATCTGATTTCTTAAATAGAGGTTGTATGAAGATGTCAGTGTTCTGGAGTCACCTTGCACTATGTGAATGGAACTAGAAAGAGAAATTCAGTGTGTAAAAGAGAGAAATGAAGCAAATATCCAGAGACAAGAGACCGAACCTGAAGATCATCTGGGTTCTCACTCCTTCCCAGGTGCTGATCCAGTGCCCCCGAGGCCCCGCACTCCTGCACTGTGTCCAACGAGACACGCCGGCGTTATTGTCAGTACTTATCCCCCCTTATGTCCTCAGGACAGCCCAACCTGGTTTTATTTTTAGAGCTATAAAAATTTTATTTTGTGCTTGAACTTTTTCTTCAAAAATTGTCAAAACTATGATATAGCTCTCAACATTCTATTAATAGTTTCATTTGGAGTAAAAGAGTAAAAATCATGTAAAGTAATTTAAGAGTAGTCTGGGAGAATATATAAAAGCTTTTAACAGTATTTTATCTCTGTATATAGGACTGGAACAGAATTTATTTTTCCCTGCGTTGTCTTAATTTATTGATAAGAATACATAGTAGCAGAAAATTAATATATTTTCATTTTAAAGTTCATTCAGATAATAAACTATAACTATTTGTAAACATGTTTAATTTTGTTCAAGGATGGTTGTACAAAATAATATTAGACATGTCTTTATTTCATCTGTTAAATTTACAGATAAGAAACAATAAGCAGATATGAGCAAAAATAATGAATATGTTTTACTTTCAAAATGTGTAAAGCATATACATTAATTCATTATATTATGTTACAAATTGATATATAAAATACGTATATTCTCCACTTGAAATTTTCCCATAGCTTCAATATTGATGGAAATTTCTTATTGCTAATGATGTGTTTTAAAGCATTTTCTCCCTAAACGGTCAGCCCACAATGAGCCTCATGAATCATAACTTAAACGAGCCTGGGAATAAGTTTCATCTATTGTAATTACGGAAAGAGAGTTTAGCAAAAGTATTTTTAAACCTATGCACACTTATAAAGGTTCATAATGAGTTGTTATAAATCCTCAGATAACTAGCTACAGGATCTGGGGGGAGTGAGTGCGGTGGTGGGAGATGTGCTAGGACCAGAGAACCGGCTGCTCTGTGCATCTGCTGGCCGCGCATGGCTTCAGCTCTCCATCAGGACATTTGGGAGTAGGACTCCCTTGCCTGTCTCATCCAGGAATTTTGAGATGTTTGTAGTTGCTGGCTGTGTAAGTAAATTAGCACATGTAAAGTTTACTGTAGTCAAGTTGTTATAATTGTAATTGTTCTGTCAGATTACAGTATATAAACAATCAACCAGAGATATTTAGATTTATGCAGTCTAGTAATGTCTCATATTACTATGAGCTTTACTATGTTTAAGATGCTTTCATATGTACAATTTTATTTAATTCTTGCAAAAGTTCTGGTAAGCAGGTGCAGCAGAAATTGTTTTTCCCCAATGTGGCGAAACTGAGGTTTAGCCACATGTTTTAGCCAATATGTTTTTTATTACTACGGCAGTAATACTACAAGCAGGTAGTATTTCTTGATCTTTACCAAGGGTGGGACATTGCAGCGTGGTGGACGGTTTGATCGCACTCACACGGTCATCCAGTGGGGACGGCCGGACAGGCAACAGGACCTTGTGACAAGTCTCGTGTGTTTTCCACTAAGCCGTTGTGGGTCTGGGGTTTATACTCAGTATTTGATTATTTGTTAGATCTACCCTCCAAGTATATTCAGAGTCATGTTTTAATTCAGTAAGTGTTTTCTTCTTAGATCCCACTGGAGAAGCAAGCGTTGTTTGTGTTGGGCTGCCGAGGATTGTGGAGGGAGCTGGGGAACCTGACCTCCGAACAGCAGCTGCAGCACAGGGAGGATGCTGCAGTTTTCCTGGGCCTCGTCAGGCTGTGAGCAGTGGGATGCCCGACTGGCTGAAAACCACAAGACTTCCACCATCCTTACCTGCTGTCTGTGCTGACTTCTTTGAGCAAGGGAAATAAATGATGTCTAATTCCTAGGAGTAAATACTCGTTTTCCAACTTTTCAGGAAAAAGTAGTAGCTATGAAGTCTTGGGGTGTCTCATGGTATTGGGAGACACAGTGAACCCAATGTAAGATAACTAGACAAGGGCAATCTATCAATATCCGTATTTGTATCAGACTTCACCATGTGAACGGTCCTTTCATAATAGTAAGGACTATTAGTATTTGATTCTTGCAAAAGTTCAAGATCTAAGTACGGTGCCAATAATTCTTATTTGGATGGTGAAAATGAGGTGCAGATGTTCTTACTACTATATCAGTAGTAATAGTAATATCTAATATAAATACTAATAACATTTAATGAAATGGAAGGACAAAGCAGGCAGGCAAATTGAATGCAGTGACTGGTCATCTTAAGGAAGGAAGAGGTAGAAAGAGATAATTTTCCATTTGTTCCTATAGATCAGCAGTCTTCAAGATTCTCATTGCACACTCAGATAGAAAGAACATTTTGACCATGGGCCTCCATATTTCAATGTTAAGTACCAAGTATGCAATTTTTTTCAATTTATGTGTGAGGGGAAGTTGCCATCTTCCCCTGTGTCAGTTAGTGGTTCTCACAAAGTAACCAGAAGCTGCTGCCTCTACATTTCTTAACAAGTGAGCCCAGAATCCTCTGAAACTTTTTGAAAAATATTGAAATCAGAGCGTTTTTAAATTTTTTAACTGAGTAGGTATGACATTTTAAAATGCTCAACACACTTAGATGACTTGAACCTAGAAAAATTTCCAAATATCAGTACTCAAAATATTGCTGAAGTATGAGTTAAAAAAACACAACTACTTTTTCTCATTCATTGTTAAAGCATTGCTTTATCTTCAAAGGATAAATTAAATGTGTACATATTTTTTAAAAAGTCTGCTTGGGAGCACCGATCATATAAAAAGGTGAAGGACTATTCTCTGAATGAAGAATGTATAACTTATCTCTCAGTTTTGCAGCTCTCTTCAGTGCTTTGCTAGGAGCAAATTTCCATGTGTACAAAACTTTAATGTTTTATTCCCATCTCATCAGGTATTTTAAATACTTAACTATATTTTAAAATTCTATTTTTTATGCAATTAGCCACAGCATGACAACCTTTAGTACTTTGAACATTTTTTGGTTCCAACGTTTTTGCTGCAAATTGCTTTCTTACACAGTAAAATAATACTCTGTTATCTTGGAATAAATGGTTAGATGAATAACCAAATCTTAATTATGTATTCTTCTTTCTATATCTATATTTAGCATTTATAGATCCAAAAGTACAACTCTATCAGTGGTTCTACTTGTGGGTTTTTTCAGAAGCCTTGAATGTTTTTAAATTATAGAATATATTTACTATTGAGAATGTGCATGTGTGTGTACTCTTTAATTTGGTCTACACCAGAAAATAGCCCATATGTTCTTTTATTCAACTGTATAACAAACCTCCCATATTTTTTCAGAATTTCAGCAATGCATTATCTGCTGGAAATGCATGTTAGTCACTACACTGTGTTCCGTGTGCTATTTCAGCCACTTTTATTGCTTCATTCAGGTAGAGCTGCCCCACCAAAGCTATGCCCCGTTTTTGGCTTGCACTGTGAAATGAAAAATGAGAAATCTCAAAAAAGGACTTTTATGGTTTTTTATATTTCATGAAATATTGCCGTATCTTGAATTAAATATCACATGTCTTGCTGTAACATTATAGACATTTGTCTTCAGATTCTGGATAATTATTCAGTGTGGTGGCGGCTTCATACATCATTAGCTATTACCTCAAGGAGCAGCGTGTACTTTGGAAAGGTTCACTTGTAACAAGAGTGGATGTAGACGTAGATCTATATTTAAAATAATCTTGATAAATCCAAGTTTTTGGAGCCTACGTTTTGTCAGATGTGATTAGATTTGTCTTATTATTTATTTTTACCTCAAAGTTTACAAAGAGCTTATATTTAGAGATGGAAAGGTGTTGGCTCTGCTTTTATTTGTTGCTCACTTGTGCTTTCCTTTATTAGTTTTATAACCAAATTGGGTTTTTGGGGGCAGGAATTTTAAAAGTTGTTTTTCTCTTCGTGAGGGTTTGTTTGGTCAGATCTTCACAACACAAAGTAAAAATTTATTTAACCAGCTCTACATAGAATGAAATATGTTGCATTATATTAAAAGTAGGCCCATGAGTGGGGGTGCTCTCTCATCTCTCATCTCATCTACTCTATGTGGGGGGACTTCCCCTCCTACTGTACGGAGGGCAAGGCTGGAAATAGCACATCTGATACAGAGGTGGTGCAGATTCATATGAAGTGGAACTTGGTTCTGTGTGCATTTTATACAAGTGTGACTATACCCGTACAAATAAAAACTCTGATGTTTTATCATGTCCGATGAATCATCTGTGCATCCTTTAGGATGTGAGATAACCCAATTTTGGACATGGCTGGTCTAGACAACTTGGTGAGGGAGAGACCAACAGCACATGCATTCGATTGCAATGAGTCGGTTCTGAATTTTGAGGTTCCTAAGGCCATTTGGTTTGCTCCTCCCCTGTTCTCCCCTTCTTCCCTCCCTCCCTCTTTTCCTTCCTTCCCTCCTTCTTTCCTTCCTTCCTTCCTCCCTTCCTTCCTGTCATCCTTTCTTTTTAGGTAATACATTTTTTATAGTTTTATTGTGATATAATTGGCATGTACTAGCATCTAAGTTTACGGTATGCAACATAATGATTTGATATATGTATATATTGTGGAGTGATCACCATAATAAGTTCACATCCATCACCTCACATAGTTATACTTTTTTTGTGTATGATGAGAACTTTTAAGATCTACTCTCTTATCAACCTTCGAATATACAATATAGTAGTATTGCCTGTAGTCACCACAATGCTGTATACATTAGATCCCCAGAATTTAGGTTATAACTGGAAGTTTGTACCTTTTGACCACCTCCACCCATTACCCAAACTGTCACCTCCTGCCTCTGACAACTACTAATCTGTTTCTTGTATGAGTTTGGTGTTTTTTTGAGTCCACATATAAGTGAAAGCATATAGTCTTTTAATGCACTTGTGTGTTCCTTGAGGAACAGAATCCTCAGAAGACAAATAACTATACACTTCTTTCAGTTATGAGTATTCTCTGAAAAGGGTGTGTGTGATTGTGATTTGTAGAAAACCTCTTCCCCCCAAACCTGTCATTCTGGTTTTAAATTTATGGTAGATTCACTTCATGGCCTCAGTAGGTGGCAGCTGTCCCCCACTGCATAAGAATCATCCCCAAACACAAAACCAAACTTATTTTTCTAACTCTATTCTTTTATCAGTTTTCATGCATGGATATTTTTCTTTATGCCACACCAGTCAGGATATGAAAATGAAGCCACCTAAAACTAATATATATAAAACCATGTATTTCCTGCTTGGGTCTACCTACTCATCATGAGATTGAGTCTTCTCTCAAAATGTTCTAGTAGTCTCAAGAAACTGAAGCATCATGGCTACTTTTAATCATTGCTATTTTCATTATTTCCTGCTTTGTTAGCTTTAATGATAACTACTCCTCCTTACCACCGATGCCCTTCAGATGCACTCCTTCGGGCCGGAAATTGTTTCTCCGCTGTCTACCAGCCAAGGTGGTCTGTGCCCAACGTCCAGAGAGCTGATACCTGAAACGCAGGTACTAAAGCTGCAGGTTCTCACTGCAGAGAGCTCTGCTCTGTGGCTGTCCCTACCTGCTGGTCTCCTTAGTGAGGCTGTAGAGACTGATGAGCAGAGAGTGGGGCCCTGTCCGTGTTAAGAAGCTTTGCATTTCAGTTCCCTTGAGGGTTATCGCAGTACAATGCCTGAACCCAAGTAGACAATCACAAAATATTTATTGAGGACATAAATGAATCTATGATGAGATGTTACTCCATAGGTTTAAATGGCCCCCATGCTTCTATTTGTGAAATTTATCAAAATTATAATTGGTTTGTATGTAATTGTTTATCCCCTGATTCTAAAATTACCCCTCTTCCAAGTAAGCTTCATGAGCCTAGACACCAAAGCCTATTGCACTAGTATCACCTTATTTCTTTTCACACAGGCATTTATTTCTTCGAATAAAACGCTTACACGTTTAATCCCATTGCTGTGTTTTCTTCTCGGAAGGTCATGATTAAAAACCGTAGAGTTACCACAGTCTTTATTGTCAGCTTAGTCCACTGCATTTGATCAAATGTGTGCGCCTCAGATTTTTTTTAGGCTGGAATTTTTTTTCCCCAACAGGTTGCTGGGTCCTTATGTACATAACCTCCAGAAGTGCCTGCTCCCAAATTTCTTCAGACATGCCTAGGCACCCTACATTCCTGGCCTGGGGATGCACTAGGGCCATAAACATGAAAGCACAAACTTCTGTGAATACTAATGAGACAGTGGAAGAAGACAGATAATTTATCTTGTGCTGCTCTGAAAGTAAAGGGGTGAGGTACACAAAGCTGTGCTAAGTGCCGGATGACACGATAGCACCGGAAGGTTGGAGAAATCATGGATTTAAACTTTTCCATAAATTATGAATAGTAAGGATGATGTGCTTTTTGTAACCCTTTGCATTTTTACATCTACTGCTTTGAGTAGACACTAGTAGTTTTTTAAGAAGAAAAGGGCAAGATAAATTGTGCTGTGTGAGCAGCAAAGTGACAAAACATTAGTCGCCAAAATGAGAATATATGGCAAAGCCAAGAACAGTTAATATGATGGAAAAATCCCGAGTACTGGGGATAAGTTTGTTCTGTGAATTAGAACTGTGTGGAATGGCTTTCTAATTTATATTGATTACTGGCTTGTAGCGGCCTATTAGAAGTATCTGCGGATGTCATATAAATTGAATTTTGCCATTGGGACCTTCTTTCAAAATAGAACTATTTTGTAGTATAATAAATTCCAGTTGGATTGGATGAGTGAGAAATTTAGTCAAGGATCAACACAGAAAATCATGAGTGACAGAACATGGGAATTTAGACAAGGCGAACAACTGGCTTGCAAAACTGCCTGTCACTCACTGCCTGAAAATTAAAGTAACCTCACTAATGAGGCTGAATGATCCACGCTATAGTGCATTTCCAAAATTCTTCAGAAGTGCCCAAATAGGACCAGTGGCTTTCAATGTATTTGCTATTTTGTGTGCTTTGAATGGATAGTCAACAGATGGTGAAAACCTTAGACTGTGGAGACATAGTCAGTCTCAGTAGAGATATTGGGGGGATACCCTCTTCAGGCCCAGGAAAAAAGGACTACTCTATTTTCCGAGCAGAAGTAAACCTATCTGGGAGTGATCTGAAGCATCCAAGCTGCGCTGGCATTGCAAGAGCTGTGTGCTGCCACAATACCACTAATCACTGCCTAGGTGTAGAAGGTAATAGCTGGTAAGTACTACGTAGTTTCTTTGGGAAACCATAGCATCATGCCATGATTGGTACATTTTAACAAGTTTTAATTGAAGTAAAATGTGGGCACGTAATAGGAGATACAGTGATGCCCAGGGCCTGAATTCAAAGAACCATAAGCAGGACCAGAAGCTGAGACATGTGAGTTATAAAAGGATATAATAACTGAGGAACACTAAGTGTTTGTTTCCTTGCTTTCTGTTAGCCTTCTGGGTTAATCTATTTTCTTTTAGTTAATTAAGTCTAGGCCTTCATTCTTGCAAAGTTTGAGTGAATGGATCAAGCCAATAGATACATGACCTTTTTGAAAGACCCACTTGTTTCTCAAGGCCATAAAATCTCTACAAAAAGATTAACTTGCAAGTGAAAGCACCCCCCCCCCTTTTTTTCCCCTGTTGTGTCTGATGTGGATCGCTGTGGTGGTGAGAAACAGAGACATCGAATGTTGGTACCGACTGGTACTTGGAGAGTCAAGAGGACAGTTTTTATTCAGGATCTGCCAGTAATCCGAATGGATGGTTGATTTTTCAAGATAGTGAAAATGAGAGAAAAAAAGAAAAATAGGAAAGAAAAAGGAAAAAAAGGAAGGAAAGAAAAGAGAACACAGAGAAAATGAAATTAAAAAGAAAGGGAGTGGGGGAGGAAAAAAGATCATGTATTCCCTTTCCCATGTATTCATGTATTAACCTTTAAAAATTTAATTTGCCTTTTACCTTCGAGGACAATTTTTAGTCTTTCTCGTAATGAGGATCTAGGTTAAGAAGGTTTTTGTCTACTGAATGCACATAGTTTATGTGACACTATTTATGTTAGGCTTTTTGAAATATTGAATATAAATGGGGGTCTATCATTTTTACTCTCTAGGTGCTAACTTCTGTGTTAATTTTTGGAACCTGAGTCTGTTAACTCGGACACCACCGTGTAGGATATAGCGCTGCTGAGCGGTTCTCTGGACCTGACAGAGTAGCTTGTTGGCCTTTGGGCACCGCCTCACGCTATTGCTCACAGGAATTTGCTGATTTGCCTTGTGCCAGGACCCTTCTGGGCCCCTTATCCAAGGAGGTCCGAGGCAGCAATTCTTTCTTCTTTCCCTCCTTTGATTCCCTGAGAGCCTAATTATACTCTCTTACTCTTAGAAATTTTCTTTTTAGCATTCAGCATTGTAAAAGTAGGATTTAAAAATAGATACCTATACTATTGTATTATATTCTAAGTAATTATTTTTGGTAAGCCATGAAAGGAAAATGGATATTTGACTCCTAAAACCACATTTTAAAGTTTTATAGTCTCTGAAACACATGACCTATTCTAATTTATGTAGTCTGTCATGCGTCTACATGAGATTATTCAGCCTACTGATCACAGTCCTATGCGAGGTATGAAGTGGACGCTACTGCATTTTATCATAGGTCCCCAGAATAAAGAGAAAAATGACCTGAAGTAATTTTCTTCAGGAAAACTATGAACCCTCTTCTCCCTTTAAACTTACTTGGTTTTGAAATAAATATTCCTTGACACTCTTTTCCACAGTACAAAAATAATGCCTTGTATTTAAAAAATCATTTGTGCTTACAGTTTTCTTAGAGTAAGATACAGTTTTATTACTTTGTTTCAATATGAAATTGATTTTATTGGTGAAATTGAGCTTATGTAACATTTAAATAAAATATAAAAATTTTTGGCTAAAATTCAGATATTTCCAAATATTTTGATATTTATATTTTAAAAAAAAGTTCTGTGTGATTAAAATAATTTTTAACCTATTTCATAATGTTACTTTTTCTATAATTACCTTGAAATTCAGGGGAATGCTAGTCCAGAGTTTTCTGGTAGCTATAATGATGAAGTTGCAGAAAGAATTAAATATTCTGATATCAGCTCTCTGTGGAATATTTTGCTACAGTAATTTCCAGCTCAGCAAGTCTTCTTGCCGTCAATACCAAATGTTTCATGTTGATCCAATGAGTGATTAACTTCACTTTTATTAATCTGGTCCCATGTAGTTCAAGAATAAAGCCAGATGCTGCAGAAATACCATTTAAAGTACAAAGTAAAACTTTTATAGGCGAAAAACTTCTGTGAAAATTCAGGGATATAGTAGGTGGTGATTGGTGAATAGCCATAGTTCTTCATACAATTATATAAAAAACAAATTGGTAATTCACATCACAAAAATAACAGAAAATAAACAAAAATAGAATGTTGAGCAGAAAAGGTAGAAGAGAAGAGAGTTGCCTGCTATTAGACGAGATGAATGTACCTGAACTCCAGACACTTCATGTATGTGTCAGTCAGTCATTCTGGAGATAGATGCCAGATTTTATTCTCTTTCCTAATTATATTGTATATTAATTTATGACAGAAATAACAAACATTTTACTTGATTTACAAAGGAAAATAAACTTCCTTAATTTTATCCCAATCTAAAATTTAAGGACTCCTGTAGGTTTGGAATTACAGAACTGTAGGATTTCAAAAGATCTTACAATAGTTTGGCATGGCCATTTCACATTTGAGGAAACCAGGGGCCAGATGCCTGATGTGGCTTTTCTGAGTAAGTTGACATGAATCAAGAACAATTTGGTTCTGACTCTGATGATAAACATTTTTTGTTTCAGTTACAGATGTCCAAGTGCCCTATAGATTCCAGATCAAATTCTCCTCCCCGTGAAGTGTGTGAGAGCTATTGTGAATACAAGTACGAAATTACAGAAATCACAGCCACCATTTATTGGGTATCTTGAATATACTACCCACTTGAAGATATTATTTATAATTTTAACAACTTGGGAGCTGGTAATTATTATGTATATCATTTTACTAATGAGAAAATTAAAGCCTAGAAAGGCAAATTACCTCATTCAAATTCACATACACAATAAACAGCTGAGCTAAGGCCTGGTCTGACTATTCCTAACAGTCTCAGGGGGAGGAGTTGGGAGGAAGAGGAGATATGAGCCTTTCTGCAAATGTATAAAGTATCACCAGGGTGAGAATTCATCTAATGGAAGACTTAGTGTGACTGAGATAAATGCCAATCAGACAAAATGTGCTGGTTTTTGTTTTTTTTATCTTTATTTTTTATGATCATTCTTTTTTATTTTTTATTATATTTTATTGACTATACTATTACAGTTGTCCTGATTTTTACCCCTTTGCTCCCCTCCACCCAGCACACCCCAATTCCCTATGCAATCCCCACACCATTGTTCATGTCCATGGTCATGCATATAAGTTCTTTGGCTACTCCATTTCCTATACTGTACATCTCAATGGCTAATCTGTAACTACCTATTTGTAATTCTTAATCCCCTCACCTTTTCACCCATTCCCCACACACCCTTCCATCTGGAAGCTATCAAAACACTCTGTGTATCCATGATTCTGTCTCTGTTCTTCTTGTTTGCTTAGTTTGTTTTTTAGATTCAATGATTGTTAGATATGTATTTTTGCCATTTTATTGCTCATAGTTTTGATCTTCTTTATCTTAAATAAGTCTCTTTAACTTTTCATATAATAATGGTTTGGTGATAATGAACTCTTTCAGTTTTTTCTTGTCTGGGAAGCTCTTTACGTGCCCTTCGATTCTAAATGATAGCTTTGCTAGGTAGAGCAGTCTTGGGTGTAGGTCCCTGCTTTTAATGACTTTAAATATTTCTTGCCAGTCCCTTCTAGCCTGCAAAGTTTCTCCTGAGAAATCAGCTGATAGTCTTATGGAGATTCCCCTGTAGGTAACTAACTTCTTTTCTCTTGCTCTTTTTAAGATTCTCTCTTTATCTTTAACCTTTGGCATTTTAATTATGATGTGTCTTGGAGTGGGTCTCTTTGTGTGCATTCTGATTGGGATTCTCTCTGCTTCCTGGACTTGCAAGTCTGTTTGCTTCACCAAATTAGGAAAGTTTATTTTTTTCATTTTTTCTCAAACAAATTTCCAATTTCTTGCTCTTTCTCTTCTCCTTCTGGCACTCCTATGATGCAAATGTTGGACCTCTTGAAGTTGTCCCAAAGACTGTTTATGTTATCCTCATTTTTTTTTTTTTGGATTCTTTTTACTTGTTGTTGTTGATTGGTTGTTTTTTGCTTCCTTATGTACCAATTCATTGATTTGATTCTTGGCTTTATTCACATTCACTCTTCTGTTGTTTCCCTGTAAATTGTTCTTTATTTCAAATAGTATATCCTTTGTTTGTGACTGGATCTTTTTTATGCTGTTGAGGTCCTCAGTAAATTCCTTGAGCATCCTTATAACCTGTGTTTTGAACTGTGCATGTGATAGATTGCTTTTCTCCTTTTTGTTTAGTTCTTTTTCTGGAGTTTTGATGCGTTCTTTCATTTGGGCCATGTTTCTTTGTCTCCTCATTTTGGCAGCCTCCCTGTGTTTGTTTCTATGTATTAGGTAGAGCTGCTATGACTCCCTGCCTTGGTAGCATGGTCTAATGTAGTAGCTATCTTGTAGGGTCCAGTAGCATAGCCTCTCCTGTCACCCAAGCTGGGTACTCGAGGTGTGCCCTTTGTGTGGGCCGAGTACACCCTCCTCTTGTAGTTGAGCCTTGGTTGCTGTTGGCAGGTCAATGGAAAGCATTAACCTAGACCTGTCAGTTGCAAGAATTGGCTGTGGCACTGACCACTACCCTCTGCCCTCTGTGATCTGCCCTCAGCTATTTCTGCCCCTTTATGGAATCTACCACTCCCCTCCTTGTCATGATAAAGTTTGACAAATAAAGCATATATTTTTTGTCAATTAATTTTTTCTTTAATCACCACAACTCTATTCATTAAGAATGATCTAACCTATATTTTCTAATTTTCCAGTTTTGTTTGTTCTGTATGTATAATCTCGTAAATAGGTAGAGAAACTTGTAACATTAATTTTGCCCATAAAGCCTTTGGATTTTCTCCTTTAATTTAGTTTTCCTTTGGTTTTTATTCTTCATGGTTTAAATTTTTCTCAAGTCATAGTAATTTGTTTCCTCTGTACATTATAATTCTTTGTAAAATTTCTCATCTTTTGGAATGAGAAGTCATTTCCATTTCATGGTCAGAAAAGCAGTCTTTTTCTCACAGCCTATTTTTTTCCTACTCATGCTTATTTTCAGTATTATTGGGTCACTTCGCTTTTGAGTAAACATGTTCTGTTTTTGAATTGATATACGTATTTGTCTTATTTGGGTCCCCATATATTTACTGCTGTTTTCCTTCTTTTTGAACTTTCCATACTCCAATAATAGCGTTGCTTGTCTAGACAGGAATATCTTATACACATAAGTCATTTTGGGGGGATTAGACATATAGTAACCTTCTAATTGAGGTATCATTTATTTATTGTTTGTTTGTTGAAAATAAACACCGTGTGGAAAATGAGAAGTACCACCAACAGCCTGGGATTCTGTGGGCACAGTGTAAAGTGTCCCGACGGCCTGGTATATTTGCCTGTTGATGGGTAGCGCTGCCTATGTATTAGAATAATAGAACATCTTTGGTAGAAAAGAGAAAAATCACATTGCCTATTTGCTTTCCTCCTTTGTTATTGTTTTAATCCTTCAAGGTTTTTTACAAATCCTTTTTCTAGCTACCTTATCTGTTTCTTGATTTCTTCTGCTGTCTTTGAAGAAGTCACCCTTCCTATGAATCTTGCAGCTGCAATGGCCTATTTTTCTCATGCTTTTAGAATTTCCTGTCTCTGAATATTCTTTGCCAACTTTCTTTAATTTCTAATTAATTTTAAAGTCAGCTTTCTAGAGGTATAATTTACACATATAAAAATTCTCTAATTTTGAGGGGACAATTTGATATTTGACAAATATATAGTCATAGAGCCGCTGCAGCAATCACAATTAAAGAAAAACATTTCATCACTCATAAAAATTTCCCTCATATTGCCAATATTTCATTAAGTCCTTTTTTCCTTACCGGAGTATTGGTTCCTCTTTTCCTTTGAAATCTACCTTCTCTTTTTCTTTTCCGAATAATCTTCATCTTGCTTGTGAAAATATGTGCTCCTTCTCCTCATCTCAACCCCATAAACTCATGACCATTTTTAAATCCTCCCATTTCTTTCTGAATTCCCCTCCTGAGATTTTCCTTTAGCATAGGACACTAGTCTGCATTTATTTGGGAAAATTTTACCTACTATTTTTTTTTCTCCTCCTGAAGTCTAAGCCCCAAACAACTATGCCCTCTTGCCTGTATTATTCCATGGTCTTTACAACTTGAAAAGTTTAATACTTTTGTAAAACACAAGTTATACAAGATTTTGCCCCACATTTTCCAGCAACAAAAACAGTGGTAAAGTTGTTTTAAAAAAGCTGTGATGTTTTCATTTACTACATATTATATTCAGTGTATTTCTAGATCCACAAAACATGGTTTTTCTAATCCTTACATGAACATACGTGAAAAGCACCTGCTTAATCTCTCCTATTACCACAATTTTACTACATCTTTGTTTTCCTAGATTCAAAACCTGACAATTTTTCTCAAATTTTTTCTTATACAATAATGTTCTTATTTCCCTTACAACAAACTTTATTCTAAAGAGAATGAAAAAAAAAATCTCCTTGGCCCCTTTATTTCTATTGCTGTAGTTTCTTAAATTGTATATGTGTTTATGACTGACCCAATGCTGTGTCAAAGATTTAATTTCTAACCATATTCTTGGTGCTATGGTAAGACATTAGGTATTAGAGGTAAACAGAAAGCAATTCGGATAACAACTAGGTTCTGTTCTATAATGCCTTGATACCTAGCTTCCTCAAGCTTCAATGTCTTTTTTTGTAAAATGCAAACGATACCTTTCAGAACACTGAAATAATGAAAATTAGAGATACTATATGTAAAGGTTGTTTATAAACACATACCCATATAGAGCTGATGTATGTAAAACATCTAACACAATATCTGGCCCATAGAAAGTGTTTATTAAATGATCGGTATTTTTATTTCAGTAAATGAGTGGTTTACATATATTACAATTTTAAAAATAATGATTACATAATGTCATTTACCTAGTGTCACAGCTAATTTTTCTCCTCTCCCAGAAGTTTTATCAAATTTCCTTTAACCTTGTTTCTGGTGTTATCCTCTTCACTGGAAATTCTAGGATTCTAAAAATCAAAATGGGCAAACCAGATCTTTACTTCAGATTTTCTTTCTTTTTTTCATTTTTTAAATTGTTGTTCAAGTACAGTTGTCTCCATTTTCAGCCCCCCTACGCTCTCCGGCCCCACCCATCCCCACCTCCCACCCTCGAACCTGCCCCCTTTGGCTTTGTCCATGTGTCCTTTACAGATGTTCCCTGATGGCCCTTCCTCTATTTTCTCCGTTGTCTACAGCCGTGCCACCCTGAACGTGCCAGATCTCATCAGATTTTCTCTTCTATGCCTCCCTTGACTTCTTTTTCCTCTTTCCTTTTTATTGTTTTGTTTTGTTTCCAGTGTTCATCTCTATTCTCTCAGTGAGTTTCCATTTTTAAGTGACTCTGATCCCTTGCCTTTCACTAACTGGGTTCTGAGAGGATGGGAGAGAGGAAGAGATAATGTGAGGTCTGAGCACAATGCGTCCTCACCAGTTTACACCAATTTTTCTCTCTCCTTAAGGAAAAAAAATTGATAAGCCTCTCTTCCAGCGCTGAGGTCTCCCAAACTTCCTCCTGTCATTAATCACATTGGCTTTTCTCGGGGAAAACTCCTTGGTGTAAAAAACTTACACTCTACAAGAGTCAATGTTAATGTCTTAAAAATTAGAAAATTAGGACCCACGCAAATGGCAAATAAAACTGTCAGGCATATCTCAGTCCCAACTGATTGCATAATATTACAGGACATTTTTCTACCTGGCCGATAGATCTCTCTAATTCAATGTTTCTGAACCCTGGCTAAACCTGAGAATCATCTGGGGAGATTTAAAAAAATGCTAAATGCCTGAGATTCACCAGGATTGATTCAGAATTACTGAAGGTAGGGCTCAGGCATCTCTATTTTTTAAAAACGCCTCACTTGATTCTGACAGACAGTGTTGAGAAACGTGCTATAATGCATTATCTAGTCTCCAAGCTCACTTTTATTTTTAAATTCAACTTCAATGGCTTTAGAATCAAAGAAGTAATTTTCCAAATACTTTTTTTTGTAGTAGAATTTTTTCTTTAACAAAACAAGAAGTGGAGCAGCGCTGGGATGAGTGTGGAGGTCTATTTAACCTGGATCCCTCAGTCCTCTTGTCAGAACTCATAAGGCCACTCATGGAACTGAGTGAAAACCTTCAGTCTAGCAACAGCAGCATAGCTGCTATCCAGTGCGTAGCAGCACAAGGTGTATAGTGAATACATTACAGGGGCAGCTGGGTCAACTGGGCAGAATCTGGACAGCAGCACTTCCTGGCCAATTACCTCCAGCAGTCAAGGGCTGTGCAAACATCCCCATTTTCTAGGTATGTTACGAGGTGAAAAATATTGGTAAGCACTGGTCTATGAAATTGTTTTTCAGTTAGTTTTGTCACCGTAGATATGGCTACAGATTTACTGCACAAGCACCACAACCGCTTACAATGCAATGAACAATTTTTAGTATCTTGAAGTTTTTTTTTTGCAACTTTATGTGTTTGCTGCTTTTGCATTCTTTCCGGTGCTGATCAGTAATACTTTTAGAAAAAGTATGTACTGTAATTAAAAATTAATCCACAGCTGGTTATAACCGGTGAAACTAAACCCATAAATCATTTTCCATCACTGTTTCTCAGGATTTCTCAGTGGGTACTAGCCTATACGGGCGCACACACACACACACTTTTTTTTTTTTTTTTTTTTTTTTACAGTAGAAATCTTTCTACCCGGAGTAGAATAGATTTTTGCTTCTGGCTTGCTGCCTGATTATTGCAGGAGATTCCCAGCAGGCACGTACACTCTGGGTCATTGATTCTCATCTCATTTTATGCATATAATAAAATGCTGTTGGGTGTAGTTTGGGGGTATGCGTGAATTTCAGCTGTCATCTCTAGGACAGCTCACCTAGAGTTAGATCCTGCCATTTCAAATGCTATTTGTCTTCATTAATCTTCACTCTTGCCGCATTTGTCCTATGCAGGTAATGTGACCTGAATAGCTTAACGGTGTCTGCGTGCAGGCAGGCAGCTAGGACCGAGACACAGACATAGCCTCTGGACACTTACCTGTAAATCTAATAATATCAAATCTATTCTTGTTGTAGACTTGGTGGTGTTGTTAATTTAGCTTTTCTTTTATATTATCTTTTTGGTAATTTGGTACAGGATTGCTACTGTCCTCTTTTATTTTTGTAGCACAAGAAGCATGACAGGCTCTTGAAATCTAAACCGGTCTAAAAATTTCCATTTAACTCAACAGATATTTAATGGGTCCCAACCATCTTCTGGGTGGTTGTTTTTTTAGATCAAAAGTGCTTTGCGGTCAGGGAGCAATGTCTTAATCTCCTTCATATTTCAACTCTAGCACAGTGAATGATAACATAGTAGGCCCTTGGGTAAAATTTAATGATAAACGATGAGCTGGGGAGTACAAAACAAGTACATATTAATTGCACTTAAGGAGTAGAAAAATTCCTTTGCAGAGCAGATAATCCCCTGAACTAGAAGCTTTACATATATTGTCTATTTTAATGCTCTTAATGGCATTATGGGGTGGGCATCATTATCTTCATTTAAGATGGATAACAAGACTCAGAGAGGAAGAAATTTATGCAGGTCACATAATGTATTAGTGGAAGATATGATTGTTTGAGATATAGTTCATACAGAAAGGCAGGGTCAGAGTTTGGTTCTGTAACTTTCTAACTAGATGTCATTCACCCTAGGGTTTTTCTCTTCATTGTGTCCTCATGACCATTCTCAGGTCATGCAGTCTTGGCAGGAATGTGATCAAAGTCATGCTGTGTCCTTCTCAAGTATATCAGGTCAATAGATGCTCTCTGTTCTATGTAGTCAGATTTTTCATTCTTTTCATTAATTTTGTCTGGATCATCATTTCCTAGTTCAAAAGTCTTTTTCTACACATAGATGTAGAAAAATTCACCTGTGTTTCTTTTAGTACTTATAACATTTTATTTCTTTTTTTTTTTATTTAAGATTTTATTTATTTACTTTAGACAGGGGAAGGGAGGAAGAGAGGGAGAGAAACATCAATGTGTGGTTGCCACTCATGTGCCTCCTACTGGGGACCTGGCCCACAACCCAGGCATGTGCCCTGACTGGGAATTGAACTGGTAACCCTTTGATTGCAGGCTGGCACTCAATCCACTGAGCCACACCAGCTAGGGCATAACACTTCATTTTAGATTAAAAGCCCTGATCCATTTGGAGTTTATTCTTATGTATAGTATAAACTGTGGATCTAAGTTAATTTTTTTTTTAAGCTGAATGATTAGGAGAAAACAACTTTAAAATTGTTATAAGTTTCTGGTTTGTTAAAGTTTTTTATTATTTAATATATCTTTTGATGGATAATAATTCCTTTTGCGTTAAAGTATGTATGCACTAATATTAACATAGGTTTGTAAGCTTGTTTTCATAGTATTTGCCTGGTGTGCTCTTACCCATACTTTTATTGTTACTCTTTTATGTAGTTATATCTTATGTGTGTGGCTGGATGACTTTTAAAAATCTAGTCTGATAATTACTGTCTTTTTCAAAGGTATATTTTATTGATTATGCTATTATAGTTGTACCAATTTTTTTCTCCCTTTTCTCCCCCTTCTTCCTGCACCCACCTCCTCCAGCATTCCGCCCCCCGCCAACAACTCCCACCCGCCTTAGTTCATGTCCACGGGTTGCACATTTAAGTTCTTTGGCTTCTCCATTTTGTATACTATTCTTAACCTCCACCTCTCTGTTTTGTGCCTATCAATTATGCTTCTTTTCTCCCCATTCTCCCCTTCCACCTCCCTGCTGATAACCCTCCATGTGATCTCTATTTCTATGATTCTGTTCCTGTTGTAGTTTGCTTAGTTCTTTTTCTTGTTTTTTTTTTTTTTTTAGGTTCAGTTGTTGATAGTTGTTCGTTGTCACTTTACTGTTCATAATTTTGATCTTCTATTTCTTAGATAAGCCCCTTGAACATTTCATATAATAAGGGCTTGCTGATGATGAACTTCTTTAACCTTACCTTATCTGGGAAGAACTTTATCTGCCCTTCCATTCTAAAAGATAGCTTTGCTGGACAAAGTAATCTAGGATATAGATCTTTGCCTTTCATGACTTTGAATACTTCTTTGCTGCCCCTTCTTGCCTGTAAAGTTTCTATGGAGAAATCAGCTGATAGTCTTATGGGAACTCCTTCGTAGGTAACTTTCTCATTTTCTCTTGCTGCTTTTAAGATTCTCTCCTTATCTTTAATCTTGGGTAACTTAATTATGATGTGTGTTTCTTCTTGGATCCAATTTCTTTCTCTGAGCTTCCTGGACTTCCTGGAAGTTTATTTCTTTCACCAGATTAGGGAAGTTTTTCTTCGTTATTTGTTCAAAGAAGTTTTCAATTTCTCGCTCTTCCTCTTCTCCTTCTGGCACCCGTACAATTTGGATGTTGGAGTGTTTAAAGTTGTCTCAGAGGTTACTCAGCCTCTCTTCATTTTTTTGAATTCTTGTTTCTTTATTCTAGTTCTGGTTGGATGTTTATTTCTTCCTTTTATTCCAAATTGTTGATTTGAGTCCTGGTTTCCTTCCCTTTGCTGTTGGTTTCCTGTATATTTTTCTTTATTTCACTTTGTATAGTCTTTATTTCTTCCTTCATTTTGCAGACCAAACTCAATCATTTCTTGAGCATCCTGATGACCAGTGTTTTGAACTCTGCATCTGGTAGGTTGACTATTTCCTTGTCACTTAGTTCTTTTTCTGGAGTTTTGATCTGTTTTTTTCTTTTGGGCCATATTTCTTTGTCTCAGTGCACCAGACTGGATGAATGTTTCTTTAACTCTTTGGTTGTCAGATTTCCATGCAGTTTGATTTTCTGGCAGTTTTTGTTGTTTTTTGTTTTTAAATTGGTTGCTGTCCTTCTTTTGGTTGTACAAGGAAGTGAAGTATTTCTACCTACACCTCCATCTTGGCTGGAACTCCCTGGTAATTCCTGTTTTTAACTGCAAAACTTAAACTACTTATTTTTATTGTGATTACTAGTATAGTTGGATCCTTTCCTATCAGATGCCAGGTAATGCTATCAACTCAGAACTACTTAAAATTAATTTATCAAAAGTAAGAACATTCACAAGAATGAAACATAGTGGCACTTTTTTTTCGTTTGTTTTTTTACCATGTAGGTGATATGAGTTCATCTAACTTTGCATGGGAGCTTGCCTTTAGTAGCAAATGATTTTGAGGCTTTTTCTCCCCTCCACCCAGAGTCCAGGCCAAGTCAGACAATTTCTCTATCTCCTTCTATTGTAGATTTTCCTACCTGTCTTCCCTACTACTGAGTGCATATCCCCTTCAGGATTTGGATTTATGAAAGGGACTCTCAAATCTTGACCAGACATAAGGCTTCTTCTTTTCCTCTTGTGTAGTCATGAAAACTCAAGATCCTGTGTTACTCTCAGTTAGACTTTCCTCTGAACACCCAGTCACATGTTGAATCATCTAGTTGTTTCCACTGGAATATCTCACAAATATTTGAAACTGAATGTTTCTTAAACTGAAACTTGCTTTGCTCTCTCACCCTTGACCTACCTCAGTCTTTCCAGTCTCCATCTCTGTTACTGACACTGCCATCTATCCAGTTGTTGGAGCCGGCAACTGAAAATTAATCTTGCCCTTCTCCGTTTCCATTTCTGCATCCAGCCCATCAGCCAGTTGTATTGATTTTACATCCAAGTATATCTCAAATCTAATTCTCTGCATCACTCAAGACAAAAATCATCATCATTTTCCATAGACTATTTTAATAGCCACCTGATGGGTCTTCTGGGGACCCCATCTAGTCTATCTACTCCACACACATGGCACACAGAGAGACATTAAAAAATCTGATCATGTTTCTCCTTTTCAGTGATTTACCATCATAACAGAAATAAAATGGGTAATCAAAGAACATGTATAAAGGACCCATGGACAAAGTCAAAGGGGCGTAGGATTAAGGATGGAAAGTGGGGATGGTTGGGGTTGAGGGTGAGTGGTGGGGGGAAAAATGGAGACAACTGTACTTGAACAGTAATAAAAAGAAATGTTATTGAAAGAAATTTACCACAGCCTTATATAAAAAAACTAAAACCTGTTAACATTTAAATGTTTATCTCTTGTAAATATATAAATGCATTATAGTGTGAATAAAAGGAGCCTATTACATTGACTTAAATAAATTAAAACCTAATTTCTATATCCTACACAGCTCTATGATTACCAGTCTCCTGTATTTTCCTATCTACTAGACTCCTTTCCCTACAAACTCCAAAAAATAGACTTTTTCTTCATGTTGTCTTGAGTGCTCTTCACACAACTCTTCCCATTAGAAAGAAGTACCTTAAACAGCTATGTTAGGAAGGCTATATGTTCCTTGTATTTTAGCTTAAATGTTATATCTATGAAGTTTTCTTCTCTGATCATCTTATCTCAATTACATTTAGGTCTCTCCCTCTGACTTAACTGTTTATTCTTTTTCATTAATCTTGTTTGATTTCTTTGTAGCACTTACATTTTGAAGTTATATGTTGTTTGGGGAGTTTATATTTTAACTTAAAAATTATTTTAGGCTGTCTTACTCCTCACTAGAATGTAACACCATGAGGGCAAAGATTACTGTGTTTTGTTCACTCATGTTCCCAGTATCTAGGATTGTGCCTTGTACATAGTAGATGCTCAATAAGTATTTCTTAAAGAAATTATTGTGATTTCAGATTTCTCTGAATTTCCCTAGACCTCTTTTTAGAAAGATACAGCTTGTGCATTTAATTTAGAATTCATTGTTATGGATTCGAGTCCTATTTCTGTCACTAGCAGCATATCAGATTCCCAACTTTATCTGTAAATAACAGGCTTGGGTTCTCCATGTGCTAGGATGATTCTCCCATTAAATGCTGTTTGCAGGGCTTTGGGATACCACCAAGAGAGAGAAAAATGAAAGTATCTTGTTTTTTGTCTATACGACCCCTACCACGTAGTGGGAATCAGTGACTTGATTGAGCTAAGCCTGTCTTAGAAAGGAGAAATTCCATGACTATTTTATAAGTTCAGTAATATAGTCTTTCTTGTTTCTCATCCGGGTCCCTTTTTTCATCTTCATTTAAACCCATATAACGAAGGGTAGAGAAAAGGATCCTGTATATTTTTCCCTAAAGGCTGTCTTCTTTGATATTCTATGATTTATGACTTAACTCAGCGGGTCATGAAGAGAGTACTGTGCATTTAATGCCAGGCATTAAAAATCCCAATTTACTTCTACTTTACATGTCATATAGGGCATTGCTCTGTCCATATCTCTGTTTGCCGAGTGCTGTAGTTGGCTCCAGGAAAGGCCAATTACCATGGTATTTGGTAGCAATTAACAGACAATACTGAAAACCTTTCAGCAAATATATGGCCTTTCAACTCTATAATGCTTTGAAGATATAAAAGCAAATACCAAGTAGAGACTGGGCCAAGGGTCAGTTTTACAATTTTTCTGTTTGAGTACACTCCCATTTTATTTTAATACTTGAATTCATAATTAATATTTGGATTTTTCAGTAAGAGGCCTTTAAAAGTTTTAATTGTTGATACATCTTTAACTTTGAGAGATGTGGCTTTTAGATCTAATATTCTTTTATTCTACTTTAAGATATACATATTGATTTTTGCTAAAAATTGATTTTTTATAATTCTTTAGAATATAAATTAGGGAAGAACCAATTTGTTTATATGCTTGCTGACTTGTCAGTTAAACTTTCTAGAAACAAGTCAAATTAATGACTTATTATTAAGAATTATAGAAGAGCCCCAGCCAGGTAGTTCAGTTGGTGAGAGCATTATCCCGAAATGCCAAGGTTGCGGGTTCCATTACTGGTCAGGGCATATACAAGAATCAACCAATGAATGCACAAATAAGTGGAACAACAAATCAATGTTTCTCTCTCTCTCTCACTCTCTCCTCTCCTCTCCCTTTCCCACTGTCTCTAATATCAATAAATAAAAAAATTAAAGAAGTATAGAACAAAATAGGGTACTGTGTTTTAGAGTGTAGCAATACATATTTATATTGTGTTATGGTAAAAATATAATTGAAGTAAGAAAAAACTTACATTTGAATTACATTTCTAATATTTATTTGCTAAGTGACCTTGAGATACATGTGATAATTGTCTCTCCTCCCAGATTTCTAGAGAAATCTTTTGTATTTGTATTTTATTTTCTACTGAAAATAAGTACTGATTGCTTTTAGTCCAGGACAAATAATCCTAATAATCATATACTTAAGGGTTAATGAACAGGTTTTTATCATTCCCTTCATTGTTTGAAATACTTTGTTAAATGCAGTTCAAATACTTCTGTTAACTTGGAGAAATGTTTCCCAAATATATATTGAATTTGTTAGATTTCCACTCATTTCCATAAATTGACCTTTTAAAGGGGCATTATGAATGGAAACAGGGTTAGAAAACTCTAATTTATACCAACAATGTGCATTTTAGTAAAATCAACACAAATTTGTTTTTACTTAGTGGAAGCAACAGAACATGGCCCTTGGTAGCTAAAGCTGTGCTGTGAACTCCAGCTCTGCCAATTGTTGGTTTACTTATTTGTTCAGAATGAACTTTAGGATATGTAGGATCATAACAGTGTAGTCTATAAACTTAACGAGATCATGGTTGTCAATGACTGCTCTATTATTTCGCTCACACATTAGGTCCTGAGATCTCTGAGATTCTCAGTGCTAATTAACAGTAGCTGAAACCAGTAGTTTCTTATTATCATTGTAAATAGTCCTGCTCTTAAATTATCATTTCAATTTAACTCCATTTTGAAGTCCATGCTTGTTCTGCAAAGGTTTGGTCAGATACCCAAAGGCTGACTTTTCTTGTACTTAAGCAGTGTTTTTCACTAAAAAGAAATGCATTGAGGGAAACGTGCTTTGGCATCATCTCTCTGCACATTAAGACCCCCTTGGTTGTTTTTGCAGTCAAGCAGTTGCCAACTGTTTGGGACATCCCTGGTGAGGAATCATTGTATCTAAATGGGCCAAAGAAAACCCAAGGAATCCCTGGAAAAGAGACATGAAAAGTTCAGTTCTCTTGTGAGCTCATGACTTTTATGGAGTTCAGGAATCATAAACAGTTACTTAAAGCTTTGTCATGAAGAGAGAATAATAATGCCTAATATTTGGCTGGTGCGTTACCACCTGTGTACATAGTTACATTCTATGCACATGGCTAATACAGTCCTGTGAGGCTAAGAGATTGGTGCTCTGTCTGATAGATTGTTGGGCAAATATGAGGGTGGGTGGGACTATGGGCATCAGAATTGATTAACCTGCATTCTGATCCAGTAGGGTCTACCACTGAGTGGTTGCTTAACTTTGCTTCTCAGAATCTCAGCTGATGAAGGATGATAGTGCTGTTTATTTGATATATCTGTCATGAGACTTCCCGAGTTCTATGTTTATTGTAGTTTGCCAAGTAATCAGAGACAATCTTCCATCCCAACAAATTGTCGAAGGAAATCAAAGAAATGATAGAAATAAATGAGAGATTTATTCAAGGGTCTTAGAGTTTGCAGACTGAAAACACAGCTAGGCAAAAATCCAGAAGTGTTTCAAAGAAAAATGAAACCTTGAGTTCTTCTGGTAAAAAGTGCATTCCTGAGAATAATCAGTCCTGCATTCTTAGCCCTTTGATGGGTCCAAGATAGTTATCAGTCAGATGTTAGGCAGTCAGGTGGTCTGGAAGATGGGCGCTAGAAGGTCTGGTCACTTCTAGGGCTCTGCATAATGGATAGCAGGGGGATGTATATGATTGCTTCAGGGGGCAATCAGTTGGCCTTGATACATGAATCTTTCAGAGGGTAGAGGGTTACCAGATGTAAATCCAGGTATTGACACTGGACTGGAAGCTTTAAAAAGATATTTACATTCCCAGGTTAATTAAAACAAGAATGGAGTCTTTTCTTATGCTTCAACCTTCATAATGTTAATAATTTTAGTGGCTTGGTTAAAGTGACTTCATTTTATATATTCCCTATCTTCACTTTTCCTTAAAATGTTGGTCATATCTATTTTAAAAAACACTATTTTTCAAGACCCAAATATTTATTTTTTCAAAATTGCTTAAGTCAATTGGAGTAGTAAAAATTGTGAAAAGGTCCTACCCTAATATATAGCTGGAGTTGATTCCTGGTGGTCAATTAATACCCTTCCTTCTTAAAGAAAAACCAGGGTTGATTAACACCCATCACTGGACAAGCAATTTACAAATATATCCCGCTACAAGCAGCTGCAAATAGATCCCTTCTAATTGCACAGTTGCCCAGTGATTCCCAGAAAGGAATGAACTTATCAGTAGTCAGAATGGATTAGACTAAATACTAGAGCAGTCACTGTTGAATAATCCTAAAATAAGTGCTGGGACAGACCACAGACCATATGTGCTGGGTGTGTGCTGGCAGCTGCCTGAGGATTCTTCTCCATTTGGAACACACGAAAGATATAGTGAAGGCTAAATGTCCACTGACATATTCAGTCATGGTTTCCTGGTGTCCTGAAAAACACCTGGATATAGTTTGGATATCATTTTCTGGCATTTTTTTTTCTGAAGTGAGTCAAGAGTGAACTAATAGCCCCATAGACTGGAGCTAAGCAGCTTTTAAAGGAAGAGTAAATGTCACTTCAGATGACATTTCAGATCCCTGTGTCAATCAGTCTGGCTTAATAGGACCCTAGGAAGAAATTCAAGCAGAAAAAATAGATGTTATTAGTGCTAGTGGAAAGCGAATATCTTTTTTTCAAGTACAGTTTACTTTCAATGTCATTTTGCATTGGTTTCAGGTGTAAAGCATAGTGATTAGACAGTCATATACTTTAGAAACAGAATATCCTTTGTTTGTGGCTTGCATCTTAATGAGAAAGATATATCCATGGAAATTATCTCATCGTGTTCTTTTGAAGCTGGCAATTTCAGTAATAAGGTTTGGAACTCGATGCATAGAAATTGATGACACACTGCCTTTGCTGAATATTCTCAATCTGCCTTTTGGGCTTCACTCTCTAGCTTTATTTTGCTCCATGTTTCATGAGGTTGACTTCTGTGAATTGTGTAAAGCAGGCTCCATTGCCTTTCAACTTTTGGTTAGAGAAAGAGATTGGGAATAAAAAGAGTTTGCGGTGTTTACTTCTTTGGCCCGCACTGTGTCTTTCTGTCTGAGGCCATAGCTCCTATTGTATGACTGTTTCTTGGGACTTTCAGTGCTTTTCAGTAACCATTCTTTCCACTTGCTTCCTGCGGTTGCTTGCCCTAGAGTACCTCACCACCCTTTGTGATTTCCCTTAACTCTGTCTACCTTTGGCGAATAGTCCCTTTATTCAATAATCTTCGTCCATCCCTTTTGAGTGGGCTGTTTCCTGCTTTGCCATTATTTCTAAAGGAGCCGAAGATAGAAGAAAGGATGGCTGAGTGTAATCGTGGATTTCTAGCAGCTTTCATTCAATATCTGTTAGAAATAAGGGAATTCAGTAACATCAGCCTCTATATATTCCTGACTGCTGGCTCACAGCCCGAGAGGATTTGAGCACTAAAGCATTTAGTGGTGTGGTGCTGTGAGCAAAATGCAGATGAGGAAAACAAATATATTTGGAAATTAATACATTTTAAATAAGCCATAAGACAAAAAGAAAATCTTGAAGGATAACTCAATTAAAAGGAAAATAAAACAAAATTTATGGCACTAATACTTTTGCAGAATGCATGTTTAATATGTAAAAAGTCAATTTATGTAATCTAGCATAGAACAATTGAAAAATAAAATTACCATTTACAGTGGCATCAAAAAACAAGAAATGATTAGGGAAAATTTTAACAAAATGTATACTTGACCTGAACACTGAAAACTACAAAACATTGCTGAGAGAAATCGAAGACTTATGTACATGTTCATGGATTAGAGGATTCAAAACTGTTAAGATGTCATTTTCCTAAAAATGTTCTACAGATTCACCACAGCGCTAGTTAGAATAATTGTAGTTTTTTTTTGATAGAAATTTAGCTGCTTCTAAAATGTACATTGAAAATATAAGATAATTAGAATATGCTAAATCATTTGTAAAAGGAAAAATGAACTTAGAAAATATATATTGCCAAGGACTTCAATGATTTCTATAATTATGCTAATCAAGACAGTGTATTATTGGTATGAGAATAAACATAGATTAAGGAAACAGAAGATTCAGAAATAGACATGCACATTGCATGTATGTGTATATAAACTAAGTGTATACATACGTGTGCATATATACATATTCCAACTTTATTTTTAAAAAGTATCTCAAACTACACACAAAAATTAATGTAAAATGTATCAAGAACTTAAACATAAAAATTAAAACTGTAAAATTTCTCAAAGAATGGACTAGAAAGGATAAAATATTCTTGACCTTGGTATAGAAGATTTGTAAGTTATGACACAAAGTCATGCACTACAAAGGAGACATTGATAATAGGACTTGATTGGATTAAAAACTTTTGCTTGTCAAGAAACACTCTTGAGAAAATAGTATTGACACATAAGACCGGGATAAAGTTGTACGTCTGTGTGTGTTTGCGTATATTTTCAACTCTCTTATAAGCTAAATAACACAATTTAAAATGTGTAAAGATTTGAACAGATCTTTCACATAAGGAAATATACAAATGGCTAGTGTGCCCATGTAAATGTACTCACTATCACTGACCATTAGGGAAATGCAAGTATGACTGCACACCCACTAGAACGATTGAAATTAAAAATGCTGATAATAGTTAGTGTCGACAAGGATGTGGAGCAATTAAAACTCTCATACATAGTTTTTAAAAATGTCAAATGATACAATCACTTTGGAAAACATTCTCAAAATTTTTATACAATTAAAAAAATGAACATTTACCATAAACTCCAGTAATTCTACTTTTATGGATTTATGCAGGAGAAAGGAAAAAGAAAACTACACAAAATTGAACCCTAGTACTCATAGCAGTGTGATTTATAGTAGCCAAATACTGGAAACAATTTAAGTGTATATCACCAGAAACACAAACAGTCCAATTAAAAAATGGGCAAAGACTTGATCTCCAAGAAAGACAGAGGTCACGTAGACATATGAAAGGATTCTTAGCATCACTAGCCATTAGAGAGATGCAAATAAAAACCACAATGAGATACCACTTTATACCAGTCAGAATTGCCATCATTAACAAATCAACAAACAAGTGCTGGTGAGGTTGTGGAGAAAAGGGAACCTTCGTACACTGTTGGTGGGAATGCAGACTGGTACAGCCACTGTGGAAAACTATGGAATTTCCTCAAAAAAACTAAAAATGGAACTGCCTTTTGACCCAGAAATTCCACTGCTAGGATTATACCCTAAGAATCCTGAAACACCAATCCAAAAGGACCTATGCACTCCAATGTTCACAGCAGCATTATTTACAATAGCCAAGTGTTGGAAGCAACCTAAGTGCCCATCAGTAAATGAGTGGATCAAAAAACTGTGGTACAATTACACAATGGAATACTATGCAGCAGAAAGAAAGAAGGAGCTCCTCCCCCTCACAGCAGCATGGATGGAACTGGAGAGCATTATGCTCAGTGAATTATGTGAGGTGGTGAAAGACAAGTACCATATGACTTCACCTATAAGTGGAACCGAATGAACAAAACAAACAACGAGCAAAATAGAACCAGAGACATGTAAATAAGGAACTAACACTTTTTTGAACTGAGAAATAACTTACCCTTTCAAGAAAAATAAAATCTCTTTCCAGCCATGATAGACTCTGCTAATTAATTGAGTTTACCTTAAAATTTAATTTTTAGTGTTGGGGCAGGGATTGAATAGTCAAAACAAGGATATATTTTATTTTTTAAAAAGTTTTTCTTTTAAGATTTTGTTTATTTTTAGAGAGATGGGAAGGGAGAGAGAAAGAGAGGGAAAGAAACATCAATGTGTGTTTGTCTCTCACATACCCCCAACTGCGGATATAGCCTGCATCTCAGGCATGTGCCCTGACTAGGAATTGAACTGGTGACCCTTCGGTTCAATCAGTGGATTGAGGCTGGTACTCAATCTACTGAGCTATACCAGCCAGGACAGGGTATATTTTCATGATGTGAAGATTTACCAGTAAATTTAGATAGCTAGCCGGGGTTCCTCTGTAAGATTTCTGTGGACATTACAACCAGTTATTTAGCCTTATTTTTCTCATATCTTTTTGATGCCTGAAATCTTTTGCTTGGCATTTATGTCTCTCACTTGTGATTTAAGACTTTCTCTATAATCATCTGTGTCACTCAAAAGTTGCTCTCCTACTATTGCCTCATTTGCCTGTGAAATAATTGTTTTTGCATCTATACTTTAAGCATTTTTCTTTGTAAAACCATTCTTTATCTGTTTTATTATAAAATTATGGGGTCTAGTATTATAATAAAAAAGTAGAACCATATTAATTTAAAAGTGATGGTTTTCCCCTTCCTCTTTTTCTTGGTTAAGCAAACAGTTTGCTGTGTACTCTTCCTACACTAATGGAATCAAACACATGTATAAGTTGTATACAGAGTAGGCTAACAGATAATCATACTTTATCTAGTATTCTGAAACTTTTTAAATTTAACAGTGTAAAGTGAACATCTCTAATCTCTGTGTGTTTATTATGGCTGCAGGGTATTTACAGTGTGGATAAATCACAATTTATTCAACCACTTATGTGCCTGTTAATGAACATTTGGTTTATTTTGTTGTTTTGTCTTCTTTTCTATTATAAACAAATCTGCTTTAACCCTCTCTTGTCATGTATGTTATATACTCATGCTTTTGTTTCTTCGAGATAGAAGTCTAGATAGACATTGAGTATGAACCTAAATACTTTCAGTTGTTTGCTCACGGCTTTCAACAACCTCTGTGCATAAGGAAATAGAAGTTCTTTTTAAAAATGCAAATTCTGGAGCTTACCCATGTCCCATGATTCTGAGATGGAATCCAGTACTTTCAGCCTTTAAACAAGCATCTTTAGTGACTTTAAAACATATATACCTGATCAACAAAACAAACAAACATGCAAAATATAACCAAAGACACTGAAATTGAGAGCAGGCTGACGGTGACCAGAGGGGAGAGGGGAGGGAATTTTAGGGGGAAAGGGTGAAGGGTTTGCAAGAGCAATTATAGAGGACACATGGACAATAACAGGAGAGGGGTGGAGGCAGGAGGGAGGTGAGAGGGCTGGGGGGTTGTGCTGGGCTCGGGGGGAAAGGCACAAAACTGTATTTGAACAATTAAAAAATAAATATAAAAACAAATAGCAAAAAATATGTAAATTTTGCACATAAAAGTCGTACTTGATTATAAAAAAACAAACAAACAAAAGACACAACATATATACCTGGAACCACACTATAGGAAACACTGTTCTTAATTATCCTAAGCGAGTTGTGTAACGTTGTTGAGTTTCAGTTTGCTCAGTTTCCCACACTGAAATGTAAAACCCACCAGGGTAATTTTTATCTGTTTAGATTACTAATGTAGAGCCTAGACCAATACCTGGCACATTGACACACTTGAGTATTTAATAAGTAAAAAATGAATAAATGAATGGTGAATTCTGTGAAAGGGAACTAATATCTATTGCATAAGGTTACTTTTAGGTTTCAGTGGAATAACGCATCTAGCAGTATCATTTAATAAATATAATAAATATAAACTGTAGCATTTAATAAATATAAACTCTGTTTTTTCCCTTCAAATTTCAGTCATCTTGGTCCATCAAATGCCAGCTACAACACAATAAATGGTGTCATTTAACACAACGATAATTAAAACAAGGAAAATGAACTTGCCAGTTCAATGGCACAAACACGGTATGTTTTATTTTTTAATGGAAGGGCTATAGAGATCAATCCATACTGTGCTTGTTCTCCACCAAATAATCCATCAAGATGAGGATATTAACTTACTTCAATAACTGTAGGAAAATATGAAAAATGAGTCATAGAGCACTATACTAATGTTGCTAGCTATTATAAATCAAACTGAGTGTGTGTTAATAGAATGCAGAGGGATATTACTGAGAATGCTTAAAAGATCTATTTAGTTTTTAGAATTATCATAACTAGTCAAAATTTAAGGATAAAACATACTCCACATAAACTAATATAAAGGAAATTACCTAGATCTTAGTTGACATTATTTTTGTCCAGGCTGTCAAGACTTCCCATGTCATTGTTTACCTTGGAAATGTGTTAGTTCATGAAGTAGACAAAACGTTGCAAACGTTTAGGTCTTTTAGGTTTGACCCAGAACTTGCACTTCCCATTAATATCAACTTACAGTTTAATTGGGCGTTGAACTTCACACTCATGTTGTTCAAGAAGTTGCGAATACAATTATTATGCTGGAAAATTATTGGAATGCAAAGTTCCACAAAGAGAAAGTTGAGATGGAGCTTTAAGAGCTTGGAGACAAGATAAACACAGAATTTCGTGTACCCTATAGCATTGTACTGAAAAGAGTGAAAGAAACTCGTAAGGCCTTTTTATGTGTATGGGAGTAGGGGGAGGCCAACATGTTTTATGTTTTATAATAAAAATAAATGATAGTACTTTCAACATGTCAGTTATTTCTCATAAAAATTAGACAAAGGGGACTTAGTTTGCAAGTGAACATAGTGTTAACATCAGGTTTTTACAGTAAGGTAAAGTAGAACATTATGGAATATCTTCACTAGCCAGACTAGTTAACTCCAGGTAATTGAGGGGGTCTTTTAGGAAGGTGACATGTGGGGAGCTTTCATCATGACTTATAAAGGATGAGACTTCATAGGGCTGAGGTATAACAATCTGGTATAACAATCTAAAATAAGAGCGAATAAGCAGCATTTTTTTCCCCCAAGCGGGCTATATCCATCACCACATTTCATTTCAGAGGTGAAAGTAAAATAGTGCAGAGAAAAGGTAAATAATTTGTCCAAAGTATATAACTTGTAAGACACAGCCAACACCATAAAAATGTCAATGACATAAAGAAATAAAATCCTTGAAGTTTATAACTCCTATTATATTTATACATGAAAATGGCTGCCAAATAATCTCGTATCATTCCTTGGGTGGAGAATGTCATGTTAGTCAGCTGGATGTGGTCTCCTGGACACCCTTCCATGGGAAAGGTGGGCTAACCTGAACTTGATCTGACTCCACAGATGGTGATTGCCAGTTCACACAAGTAGGACTGCTGGCACATGTGTGGGACCCAGCTCCCCTGCCTCTTCTAAAACCCATTTTTGTCAAGCTAACTGTCTATGTTTGCAAACTCTCTTCTGCATTTGTTTTAGACATCCAGTGTTTTGTTCTTTGGAAGGGATTGTGACTGTTGGATAAGAATGCAGTGTATAGTTTGAAACTGCTATGTGGGAAAGTAAGTTTTGTTTCTTCATTTGAATACTGAAATGAATTCCCACACTCGTGCCAGGCAAGCCTGTCAATGCTCTCTGTGCAGACCGAATGTCCTCTGAGCCCTGATACATCTTCTCAGAATGTTCTAACTCTAACCTAGTTACCACCACCGTGGAGTCTGTACACTCAATTGAAACATGGCCGGGCCACGTTGAGCCACGTGGATGGGAACTTGAGCCAGATAAATAGGACGAGGTGATGTTGCCAGCTGAGATAGCACTTTGAACAGAGGCTCAGAGGTGGGAGTAAGTGTTATATGAGTTACAGGTGGTGGAGAGGAAGTGGGGAGTACAGGCAGGAAGTTAGCCTCGTCAAAGCAAACAATAAATGTAGGAGAGTGGACTTCTGACCAAGGTTGTAGCAAATTTCTGCCAGTATTAAATTCTAGGCCAGGACTTTTGATATGGAATTGTAGGTAATCCTTCAGAATGAATTGGAAATAAAAGAGAATATATGGAGACTAATATAGTACTATTCTCATATTCTAGGCTGGAAGCAATGAGAAGAAAAAGCAAATTTCAAAGCCTTTATTAATAAAAATAAGGATTAGTAGTTCACATATTATCAAACTCATAGTCAATATGTAGCATGTACCTCGATGTATTCATTGGGTCAGATTAGCCCATCAGTAAAATAGTTACGATTGTGATTTAGAGATTAAAACAACATGGTAAGTAAGCTGTTATTGGAGCAATAGCTAGTCTATGGAAGATGTATTGTAGTATCTAACGCAAACCACAGACAGGGTAGCCTACATTAACTTTGGGGGGAAAGGGCGAGCTGGCTTTTCTTTCTGTTCCACTTCCCTCCTTCACCCCAGCTGGACTTCAGGTTAAAGGCCTCCTTAGCTGTCATGCTTCTCATCCTGGTGAGAATCATCCTGAAGGTCACACACTTGGAATTAAATGTTACTACATTGACAACTGAGGATTTAAAAGGATGTGGCTAAAGAACTACGAAAATAATGAGGTAAAATTTTTGAAACATATGACTCAGAGTTTTATATAACTGGCTGCCCAAGAGTGAGTCTTAGGATGTTTCTCAGAGAAAGGACATTGGTCAGATCACCTCTGGGTACTGGACTTAGATAAGGGAACTTGCAAATATTTGGGGCTTTCTTAGTCCTGTCTTCTGTGCAGACAAGTCTAAGGGGAGCTTCTCATTTGTTAGTTTGATACTTGTTTGTTCATACATTGAAGAAGCTTTGAGAGTTATTTAAGACCTGAAGATGCAGAAATGAAGGTTTACTGGTGAAAATGTATAAACGGGTGCACAGGACAGAAGAGGCCTGTGGGTGTGTGTGCATGTGCACAGCCGTGTGTGTAGGGGGAGGACTCCTACAGGCTTCCTACAAACGTGTGAGATTTGGACTTAAGTTAAAGAAAGGTCACTATGAGCTGGCCTGGTGAGGAAGGAAGAAAGCAAAGACCTTCTAGACTGAGGGCAGACCTTGTAGTCAATGCCTACTTGGACATCTTGTTTGATGAATCCAGAGAGATGTTTACAATATCATCGGTGCAGTTGAAAGGCATTTTGTTTCCTGAAAGCTTTTGCTTTCTCTCATACAGAAATAAATGAGCTGTGGCTCCCTGTGAAGGCCGACGGAGTCAGAAACTGTCTGAAGAAGAGTTTGAAACACTGAGTGTGACAGGTCACAGGGCGATGCCCTCAAGGAAACTGGAGGAAGTGGTGAGTCTGAAGTGTCAGTGGGTTCCCTAATCATAATGGAAGACTTTCTTAAAGGGGAAGGAAGGGCTTCAAAAGTGCCTCCTTCTTCAGATTTCTTAAACCAACCTGGGTGTATCGGCTTCAAAGGAGACAGTGTGTGTTGGCGAGGAGCCGTGGGAGTCCTCACCCCGCAGGGCAGCACAATGCCTGGCAGGGAGTTGCTGTCCAGTGGGAAATGCACGTGTGTGGCTCTATCTTCTAAACAAAGTGTCTTCACTGAGTCTTTTTCCTGGAGAGTCCAGGAAAAGTAATCTTTGATAAAACAGACATGTATCCCAGGACTTTGGATTCTCTTCCTTCCACAGTAGCAGATTTTAGCGCATCTTCTCCTCTAAGGAATACTTACATATGAAAGAACTTTTCAGTCACACAATGACTGGCATTAGGAGCCATTAAAAGTCAAGAAAAAAGAACTTAATATTTCCAGTATGAGGAAACAGGCAGTGCACTGTATTTGTTCAGTAAATAATTAATTGGCTTATAAGAAAATTAATTAATTAGCTCTAATTAATTCACAAGCTATTAATGGCATAATTAGTGTTAAGACCCGCAAGTTTGATAAGGGTCAACAGCAGGCCACCAGACTCGGGCCAGCAAGAACAAGGAGCCGTAACTAGGGCAACGGCCCCTCCCCCTTGACACTTCTGCCCCGAGAAGATAGAGCGTACCCACCTCCCCTTGGAGGAGGAGTGGAATTCCTGCTATGTGCTAATTATGGACTGTTTAGCTTTGAAGTTTTTTAACCGTTGCATACCCCTACCCTTCCCGCGCGCGCCAACTCTGTAGCCAACCGCCAGTTTTTGCTTTTGTTCAAATGCTTGTTTGCTCTTCCCGCGCACGCCAATTTCCCTATAAAAACCCCCAGCCTGTAAGCGCCCGGCGGGACTCCATCTGCAGTCCTCTGGGCACGGTGTCTCCTGACACTTCTGGGAGTCCGCCCGTGTGGCTCCATCTGCAGCCCTCTGGACACCGTGTCTCCTGACACGTCTAGGAGTTCGCCCCTGCGCAGGTAAAACTTGGCCAATAAATTCCACCTTTTTAGCCTTGAAGTCTCTGTTATTTGAGTTACTCGCGTCTAGCATACAACAATTAGCTGTTAAAGTTTTGTTAGATTTTGTCCATGTTTGTTCAATAGTAAAAGACAATAAAACTTCGACAACTGTCTGCAGGATATTCTAGGAAAGGCCGTCTTCAAAGTGTTGTGTGATTTTTTTTTCTGAGATGACCTTTAGCAAGTGTCATGCTCTGTTCTTTAGAAGCTGTAGCTCTCATTACACCCTTCACACACCCCCAAAATCAAACGTCCTACGTTATTTATGACATATTCCCAATCATAGAATGTTCTTAAACAATGCTGCTATTCTAACATTTCTATCTTGACATCTCCTGTTACATTTTAACCTACACAGTTTTTTTTCATAAAACAACAAACAGAGAGTTATTTAATCTCCATTTAAACACCGTATAAAATCCTTTATTTAAATGCTGCTCAAAATTTAATGTAGTTTTCTGAAAAGGGGGAAGGGAGCTAATATTTGGGTGCCTACTCTGTGCTAGGGGCATGACTCGTATGTGTCCAATCAATTCTCAAAGCAAACTCACGAGGCGGGTGTTGTTATTCTCTCTTTCCACTTTTCTAAGTGGAATTTGTAACTTGAAGGCAAACCAGCTGCTTACGATCACACAGCTAGTTAATTCTCAGCAAGGATGTGAGCTCAAGTCTACATGGTGCCAGAGTTCATCCTTATTCTCTTACACACTTTCTATCTATAGGAAAATCCCCAAACTATAGGGTGCATGGACTGTCCAACTGGAAAGTGTTAACATATATTTCTGTTTCAGGAAACAACTTAGTACCTGGCATCTCAAAAACCTGACACCAAACAACGACACAAAGCAACCAACAAAAATAACCCCCACCTGACATAAATCCTTGTTCCTCTGACAGAGTAAGGGGTTTGTGATGTTTTCTGTACACAGAACTTTTGGTTGGTTTTAAAATACTTGAACTTATCTAATTTCAGAAAAAAAAATAAAAAAGTAAATTTATTAAAACAGATAAATTATATTCCCACACAATACTCAAAGAAGGGAGAGATTTGTTTGAATCAATTAGGTTTTTTCCACCATTATTTTGAATTTTGATAACATTTTAGTAACTCTTATTATGTTAATAAGAAGAACCATAAATTCTAAAAATCCTCAGTGTAGTTATGGACACACAAGAAACCTAGGCCCTGCTGTGGGAGGCTTTTATTATGGATGAAAATGAAATATTGTTCTATTAAGCACTGAAAAACATTCACTGTGTATCTGATATAGATGCTTTTTTATGGTAAGACTACACTATAGTTAGTATGAGCAAGAAGGATTAGAACAGAAAAGCAAAGGTCAAAATCAGCAACACAATCTTAGCATAAGATTACCTTATATGGGGAAAAAACCAAGCTATTTGACTTTAAACGCAAGTTCCCTGGGGAAGGATTAGGTGAGGGGTTATTTAAACGGTGTATATTCAAACAGGATCTCAAAATCTCACTAAGCTGCGGAAGGTTTTTTTTTTTTTGCAATGATGTTGGATAACGACATGTGGGACTTGTGTAGACTCTGAAGGTCTTGCTTGAAAATCATTAGAGTTCTCTTATTTCTAGCTTAGGACTAAGCTAACAATTGTTTATTGCCCTGAAAAGAATAAGTTTCTGTGGACTTTTTTGGTCATTCAGTGTTTCTGTGAATGCCTTAACCTTTGCCTCTGCTATCAAGGAAGAAGGGGTAGTGCTATTGGTTCAGTTATGACTTCTTAGCTACCTGATAGAATTCAGTTGCTTGTGTTTTTCAAGATAAAAAAGTATCTTTAAAAATTACTATTAATATTAACTATAGGAAATACAAAACACCGAAGAGTACAATAAAGAAAATATCATCCATAACCCTATCACTTATTAATGTTTTGGAATATTTATTTATTTAACCAATCTATGTCTCCACATATACATCTATGTCAGTACCTACTTTGTGCCAAGTACTACATAAAAGTGCAATAATAGGAAAAGCAGATGTAATTCATGCTCTCAGAGCACCTCCTCTGTGTCTTGGGAGAGTGCACAGGTAGGTATTAACCAAATAATCATACAAGTTAACAATTGCCACTGTACTTTAGTGCTATGGAGAAAAGCTGTGCAAAGACTGAGGGGAGTGCAGAAGGTACATTTGATGATCGTAAAGGAGATCAGAGAGCCTGGAGCATAGAATATGATGTTGAAGAGGTACCAGGGGCCAGATCATAGATTTTCTTTTAGGTTGTATTATTAATTTTATCTTGATTGTAAAGACAATGGACAACCATTATGTTTTAATCAAAGGACACAATGAGGAAAGCAGCTTTTTAAAAAAAATCATACTGGTCATTAAGCTGCAGAGGAGACTGGAGGAGAGGCCAAGTGGAATTCTGTACAAAGGTTTGGAGGTTTTGGTATTAGGATGTAAAAGCTACAACAGTCATGTAGAACTGGGTAGTAGTGGAGAGAAAAAAGGGTGGGCAGATTTGAAAGTTATCTTGGAGCTTAAACAGATGGTACTGGGTCATGGATGGGGTGCGGGAGGTTAAGGAACTCTCCTTAAGTTGACCCCTAAGTTATTGGTTGGTTTAGCTCCACAGAAGATAATTACTGGGATAGGAAAGAGTTAAGGTAGTCATATTTGAAGGGGAGTTTATAATTTCTGCTTTGGGCCTGCTAAGATTAGTGCTTCAAACTTTTATGTTGAAAGATAAGTAAGCAATTGGGTGTGAATGTTTAGGGTCCACAGAAGTAGTCTATGATACTAAAGTGTGTTTGGGGGTCCTGGGACCAGGTAGTAATTGAAGATATAGGTATGTTTACGTGTACACTGCTGGGATTTTACTTTGCTCTACCCCTTTCCCTTCCTCTCCCCCCTCCTTCTGCAAAGTCAATTTCTCGCTTTAAGTGATGGTGCTAAAGACTGTCTAATAAGTTTGTGACCAGATGCAATTTGTTTTAAATATTCTAAAATATTTCTGTCTTATGCTTACACTAACTTACACTAACATTCGATCACCTCAACTATGTTATAGAAGAAATAGCACATATCAGTTAGAATTAGGTACTATATAACAGTGTAATTAGATTCTATATAACAGTGACTTTAACACACAAGAGATTATTTCTCTTTATGTAAATGGGGTCTAGAGATTGTTTTGGGGGGGCAGTGTTGCTGACTCCACGGACATCAGGGTTTTAGGCTTAGAACATGACTTAAGGTTGCCTCATGATTTAAGATGACTGCTGCACTTCCTGCCATTACCTCCACATTCCTGGAAGCAAATATAAAACAGAAGAAGAGGGCACTGTTCAACCATAGCTACAATAGAAGCTGAGAAATGCCATTTCTCTTTTCACAGAGCACTTTGCCACATGAAATAATGCTATTCTCTTCTTTTAGCGAGAAAGAAGGAGAGAAAGAATATGAGTAGGCAACTAGATCATTTGATCTCTTTGCCACAGAACATGTGGAGATTGTGTTTAATTCCAAGGCTTGCTGTTAATGGACTTTAAAAATCCACTTTTGGACTTCCGCCAAGATGGCAGCGTAGGTGGTCGCACTCGCTGCCCGCACATCCAGAGTGTCTAAACAACGAATGCAGTAGTGAAAAATTAAACAACCAGAATGGACAGAATCGAACTGAAGGGAAGTCCGACACTCAGGAGGTAGGAGAAGACGAACATCCAGGCTGGTAAGCGGGGCAGAACCAAGCAGAGGAGCACAGTGAGAGGCAGCGCTCACGGAGGGACTCACGCCGCGACTCACACCAGTGCCTGAACAGGGCGTGGCTCCAAACAACGGGTGAATCTCGCAAGCTGGCCACGCTGCCGGAGAGAGGCCAGGGCTGAGCCAGCAGAACCCAGTCTGGCAGAAAAGGCGGTGGGGAGCTGGGGAGCGGAGGAGTGACGGAAGCCCGCGGTGATCGGAGGCTGCCATTGCTTCCTCCCAGGCCCTGCTCCCAGAGGAAATGTCATCCAAAAAGAGACCCAGGTTGCAGGCACCTGCCAGCCGACAAGTGCACCGAGATAAAAAGAATGAAAATGGCCAAAATGAAAGATCAGAACAAATTACAACTAATGGACGACGACATAGTCAACCTATCAGATGCACAATTTAAAATGCTTGTAATCAAATTGTTAACAAAACTGGAAAATAGGTGGACGCAAATAGTTGAACAGATGAAGAATACGATAAGGATAATGGAGGAAGATTTACAGGGAACCAATAGGGAAAAAAAGGAGGTTGGATCTCAAACCAATGGGATGGACCAGAAGGAAGAAA